>JAUTDX010000623.1:0-133149 GCA_030844895.1 Ambrosia x helenae
TTTTTTTTGAAAACGAGCTAAATGGTTTGGTCATCTAGAGTCGTTCATATGACTTATGGCTATGAGGATCCTGGTATGTCACGCTCCTCGCGGTATAAAACTCCGCAGCGGAATTTGAGGGTGTAACACCAACTCCTCATCAGGTCCGGATCGTCCCTCACCGTTTGCTCGTAGAGGGTGGTCCACCTCTCACACTGATATTGAGATCAGCCCACTTGAACTGGAGGTCTCGGAGGGTCTTGGTGGTGTTGTGCTGTCACACCACGCCAATGGCGGAAACACGTGGCGCGACGCTCGAAAGCATATCAAAGTCAAGATTAACACAAACTATATTTAATTAGAAAAGATCATTATATTAAGATGTCGGGAAGGAGTACCTGGTTTCAAACATTACTTAAAACCACAAACATTAAGTTTTAAAGTGGGGTGTTTCCGTTTATGTCCCAACCCGAAGGTAACAATAGATGAAACCCCCAACCATGTCCGACATCCCAAATTCCACCGTACTAGCCGCATACCTGTTCAGCACTTAGTTACCTGAAAGATATGTTTAAAAAGACGTCAATATATAAAATATTGGTGAGTTCACAGGTTTTAGTTTCGTAAATACGACATTTTTACATCCTGTGCAAATCCAGCACATTTTTACATCCTGTGCAAATCCAGCACATTTTATATCCTGTGCAAATCCAGCACATTTTTATATCCTGTGCAAATCCAGCACATTTGTGGCCTTTGTATGGAGTAGCTAGCTCCTACAAATTATGATGTTAAGCAATCCCCTGAGTCCCATAACCAAACCAAGACTAAAAATTATGCCCCGCTCCAAGTCGTTTCTCGGAACCCAACGACTTAAGTTCAGAATATGTGCACCTCTTGTCTTTACCGGGTTGACGCTATCAACCAGAGGTGGGCCTCGTCAGGCACCAATAGTACTATCCAAATATTCCTTTGGTTTCATTTACCTGAATTAATGGTTACAGTAGCGAGGACCCAACCCCGAGTGGCGACCAAAAACTCAAGTACTCATCATGCCACTTATCACTTTTTAACCTTTGAAAACATTTCAATATGTGATAACTTTTGACAAACATATCTTTCCCCCAGTTAAAACAGTAAAATGGGGCCGTGAAACTCACCTTAAATTCCATGCTTAGCTAGCAAATAAAACCCAAAGCTTTGACCGACTTCCTCGTGCCCTATTTACCAATAAAGGACACCTTAAAGTCTATCATATATAAGTCTAGCTTGTTTTTCCGGTTAAAAGATAGTTTACTCGACTATCCTGACTCGTGTGTACTAACCCGAGTCCTTAAGTGTTTTAACTCGACGAACCGATCGTGACTTATCATAGTTCCTCTGTTCACATACGAAATAGTACCCAAGTCGCACACTTGTTACTATTCGTGTGCAAACTATGTCGGACTAATATCACGAATCGTATAACTCATCCCGAGCCATAGCTTGTCTCGTAAATCGGATAAATGTAATCGTCTTGTATAGTTATTTTCGGAAAATATACCTTGCTGAAATATAATATAGTTATTAAAATCCTTTTTAATAACATTTGTTATTTCTTTTCCCGAATCCGAGTATCTTACAAATCTCAAGACTTTGCTTTTTATAAAAAGGTTTTCCAAATAAATCCGAACGTTTATACATCTTTTAATCCGAACAACAAACATATTTTAGTTACCAAGTAACCTTTAAAAACTCGTCAATCCTTGACGCTTGGTAGCAAAAGACTATATATTTGTTTGAAATATTTCTCGGAATGGACTATTATTGTTACAAATAATATTTGTCAAAACGTCGTGATTGTACATGACTACATTTGTCAAGCGCTTGGAAAGTTATTTATAAGAACGAACAATAAAGTCACACTTGTCGCGCTTCGGATTTATAAAAATTTTGGCAGAGTTTCCTCTGTTTTTGGTATAAACCAGACAACACAAGTTGTCTACAAATTCCCAAAATCAACTCCTAACAAAGACGACATTATATTTATCCGCATTCTAATCCGCGAGACTTTATACGTTGTGACTATTATATAAATCATCCTGTTTATATAAATATATATATACGTATAGTCCATCAATTTAGTCCAACAACAACGCAAGTCACGACTAATACACAAATATTAGCTCATAATGCTTTTCGTTAATATTTTTATCGGTTCGTTAGCGAGTTAGTCGTTCATATTTATATATTTTAGAAATATATGTGTAAATAATAATATAACGAAATAATCACGAGTTAGTTATACCGAAATGCTTGACCGAAGCTGACTGAGTTGATCGGGTCTTGACCGAACCCGAAATCTGACCCGTTGACCATCAGTTGACCGGGTTGACCAGATCTGAACTTGACCCGCGACTAGAAAACGTGACTCGAGACAAACCAGATCTGACTCGAAACACACGGATCTGACCCGAAAAATCCCGAATCTGATCCGAAACGCCCGGATCTGACCCGAACACGCCAAACTCAACTCGAACAACAAATCTGACCCGAGACAACCTGTTTTCGTGGCCTAAAACCTGATCCGGACCCTCGATCCTGCCAGATCTGGAACAACCGCCACCTACATGTAACCACCTTCGAACCACCACACCTGACCCGGACTCTATCAGCCCCGAAACACATGGATCTGACCCGAAACGTTCGGATCTGACCCGAACCAGATCTGAAATGGACCTAAGACTGAATCACGAAGAAATAACCACCACCGATCGTCACCATCCTACAACCGGACACCACCTAACCACCCACAACCGGTCACCATCTAAACCACACCACCACCGAGACGCTACCAGCCACCGGACCAACCACCAAACCCAACACCACCACGATCGGACCACCACACCCCCCGAAAACCACCCTTCAACTGCTGTTTTCTGCGTTTTTCGGGCTGCAGAACCACCGCACAGCCACTACCCATGGTGGTGGCGGCCGATCTTGGGCATGGCGAGGAAGAAGGAGCTCGTGGGTCTTGTAAGTGTAGAGGGAGAGAGTGATTCGGGTTTTAGAGAGAGAGTAGAGAGAGAGAGCAGTAGCGGCTGATGAATGAAGAAGGAGAAGGAGTAGAATAAGAGTATTTATAGCTAGGGTTTGTTGGTAGGTGGGAGTATACCGCGTATCGAACCCGTATAAACGTTTTTCGCTTCGGTTTTACTTTGGCCCGATAATTAATTACAAAAACTAGTCGGTTTTATTCGAAATGATAAACATAACTAAACCGAGCAATTTAAATGTTATTTTCGTAACTCGACGCGTGAAAACGGAACACGCGTTAAAATCGCGTTAATCGATTCGGTTGTGTTATCCTTCATTTAGACGACCTGTTTACCATCGAAACTTAACAAATGAAATTATTTATAATAAATAATTATTCCGAAAGTTCGATAACGGTTAAAACCACGCGTTTGACGTTCGAATCCCACGTCAGTTCCTCTCCGCGTTCTCCAAAACGCTGCGTTTTTGGCCGTTTACCACGCCGATTTCACATCCGTTCGCATCGATAGTAAATACGTGCCGTATTTACATAGAATAAGCTTATGTTATTCCAGTTTGACAAATTTTCACTGATGTCAGTTCGTTACGTTAAATACGCGAAGTCTTTCTTTAAAGGCATCAAGGCTTCAACGAACTTTCAAAAGGCCATCGTAGGACTCATATTAGCTCAACTAATCATAATTAACCTTAAACTATGTTAATTACTTCTAAAACATGATTAGAATCACGTTAATCGTTGTACGAAATTTGCCGGTTGTCACATTCTCCCCCCGTTAAGAGAATTCCGTCCCGGAATTCAGTTCAAGTCATCCGATACGTTAGTATCCTTGAACAGGGCGGGATGTTTGCGACTCACACGATTACCCCTTTTCTACGTGAATCCCAAGTTCACGCTTAGCGTTCTAACGAACACAATGTCATGAGCCGGCCACGACCGAGCTCTTGGATATCGCAATCCGGCACAAATATCGGTTTTCCCGAAATAGTAGAGCTTTGCGTCAACCTGAATTCTGTCGGTCGAGGAATTGACAATGCTTCCTCAAGCCAGACTTGCGGGATTCATCAAGAGTCCCACTAAGCTCTTGCGATAGTTCGAGCTTGTTCGTTGCAAGGCCAAATTTTAACTGACATATCCGAGTCACTGGAGTACTAAGCGAAGTCACTCCATTACCGTTTTCATGCTTAACAACACCCTTACAGAGTATAACACTCAGCAAAGTCCTATACCAATTCGAAGTTCCTAAGGCCAACGCCTTGTTAGTACAACTTCCTGATCGGTTTGGCCACTCATTCAAGCAGATTTGAATCTACCAGATTCGTTGGTCATCTCTTGAACTCAAGCCAGGTCATGTGTATGTTCTCTATCTGTCATTCAATGTACTAGAGACGTACACATATGCACTCCAGAGGACTTCGAGCAGTACACCCCGAACACTAGGGTGTTAATTCCTATCACATAGGAAATTCTGGCGATGAAGTACACGAATTTGATTTGCCACCGACACTAATCGTATCACACAGGACACTTCCGTCTAGGACAATAATTCACTCGTTCGAGAATGGTAGTCCATACTCATCTCAAATTGAGTATCCCAGACTTGCGTTCAAGGTTTGACACGCCCTGGGGCAGGATGACTACTAAAATCCGATATTATGAACGTTGGCATCTAGTGTCTAGCCACAACTTTCCAAGAGTATAGGTGGCTATCCGTATGCCTCATATTATAACTGCAACGAGTAGGGGATGAGAAGGTTCCAAACAGCAATTGATCAATACCTGTGTCCCATCACAGCCACCGGACACCTCAGGCGACAGGACCATTAGGTTCGCTCGTTGAATTTCACTAATCGGGTGATCTTACCAGATCACAAAGCAGTCGACATTCTTGAGGACGCTTAAGGTTGTTTATAGTAGCGGATGGCATTCCCGTATCCTCACATGGACTGAAATCCACTATGCACCCACTTACAACCTTTCGCATGAGCGATTATGGTTAGTGGTACCAGGACGCCTAATATGGACTGACGGAGGTCGAAAGTTTTTGCGTCACTTTCACCCCTCAGTTCCCCAAACAGTAGACAGTGTATATTCAACATACGACCGTACAATTCCACAATACGCGAGAATTTAAGCCCATTTAAACACAAATGTCTAGAGGCTCACTTCGCCTCATCACATTGGTCAACATAAGGATGATGTATATGAATCATCATAATATGGTTGCCGTAACAAACAGAGGATAGGGTCTCGGCAACATCTCAACACGTTGGCTTTCCTCGAGGCGGTAAGCAGAGCATTGGTACTACCCAAAACGAGGGTACCCAGTGCTTGTCCTGCTATATGTGCCTCACAAGCACTGGTGTCCTATCGTTATTAGCAACCTAGTAAGTCAATTCTGAACCACACAGGACGCTTTCCCTCGAATTGACTATCCGATCCTATGCAGTGATCTGAGTGAAAGGAGTCCTAACACTGGAATCCCTCACTCGCCAAAGGTTCCATCTTTCGGACCTTTCAAGGTAAGAGGTGAAATTGAGTCATAAATGAATACATCTGACATAGATCTTACATTTGGCTCGATGGCTTCATTCGCCCAAGTCGTTACTTAAACAAACAAACGAACGACTGAGATCGCACCACAAGCGATAGTCCTGAGCCTTCCCGTAAGTCATCCCGTTCAACAACTCAAGTAGTCACACAAATGGGTGCAATGCATAAGCTTTCGAGCTCATCTTGATTAGTCAGGTACTAAACGCACTGACCTGGCAGCTCATATTGCTATGGTGTCTCTAACAGTGTCTGTCAAGGACATGGGATTTTGCTCTAGCGCGAGCAATGCTACCGAAAAATAACTGGGAACACCTGTATTGATCCACGGTCGAAAGGGTTCCACTATCCCAAGAGTCTACGTGACGACACCAAGACAAGATAAACCTACCCTTAGCAGGATAACACCATTCGCAGGGCTGAGTTGATCGAAGATTTCATCACGGTAGGGTAGCACCCTCACAGAGTAGACAATGCTACATGCCCTTCTAGATTCAGGGTTTCATAAGACCTCCGAATCAGGTACCGGGGACTCCACCAATGCACTCGCCGTGGGTGGGTCCACGCTGTTATTCCCGCAGTCATCGGCATGACACGTTGGCGGGTATGATGTCAAACGAATCCACTGGGATGAGCAATAATAAATTGAGTCTTTCAACTCCTACTAGCCCAAAGGTATGGGTCATAATATCGCTCACATTTTCTCGATACCTTCAAGTTCGAGATGTATTCGAAATCCCTTATCACGAAGACGAGCCTCACCCCGTCGTGTGTGGATCATGGGATTTCCTTCCGACATGATTCGAGAGTGGTTAGTCGACCGAAATGCGCGTAAAAGGTTAATGCTGGACATGGCGTCACTGATGCCTTAGATTTTGAAGAGGTAATGCTCATGAAATGTGCGAGCATATAAAGAGGTCGGCACATGATTCGGTCATCTACTCAAACTACCACTAGATTCGAACTTTATGGTGATACATGTCCTAACACTAGGACTAGAGTGTCTTAGTATGACTCCTGGAAAGTCCGTTAAACACCCGAATTCCCACATCATCGATGTCGACACTACACAACAAATCATCAGAACGACAACAACGAGGGGTTTGGGGTAATGTCTTTATCCCAAGGGAACCAAGAGTGAATCAAACGACAAGTTATCACATCATCAAGTCAATCCAACAATTGTAGCAATACGTTCACAGTGCAATACGTCAGTACGAACAACACGACAATGATCGCAACATGTCCGCGAAACGCATCAACAACGGAGTACTGCATCAGGAGCAGCACAACAACAGGAATGCACCGTCGACAGCGAAACGCAACCGCATGGATATGCAGTCGGCAAAACTGTGCAATTACAGAATGCACAATCGTTAGGGGTAACACCACAACATAAATTCACGACAGCAGGACGACACACAACCTAACGAGTCCACTATACATAACTACAAGAAGCTCCATTACGGTGAGCACGCACCCCGGTGCGTTTCAGCTCACTTAAGGTGACAGAATCCTTATTTGTATCCTCAGCCACAAACCTATACTCCATAGGCTCATTAGTAGGAACGATTGGATCACCCAAAGGCATCCGTCATCACAACAGAAATGGGAACAATAGGTTCCACATAATTTAGTAGACTTATCAGGTCGATATCGTTCTTAGGGAGAATGACTGTATGCTCGATATAAGTCACTCGAATAATGGCAACTGCAGCATCGACAGGCTCAACCATACCTGAGAGCCATCGCCAACATTAGTCTTGGCAGGAGCCAGGGAATGATAACGAGTGGTTCAACGAAAACCTCAAAGAAAATGGAGTTAACAGCAACGAACTCCATCGTGACACGAGCATGGTCATAGCGGCTTGGCAAGGGTCTTATAGATGCCTATGTCAATGACAGTGATCTTAGTAGGAGCCTTCGAAACAACAGCAACATCAAACTTGACAAGAGCCATAGCAACATCCTCAACACACTCAGTATGAGTTACACTCTCAGCAACGACAGCATGATTTGCTTGGGCCATAGGACAATGATAGCAGCAACAACAGCAGGCTCAGTAGAAACCTTAGGCCCGTCGTAGCTATTAGATGTGTGGTAAATAGTATCCATAGGACCTAGAAACCAACCAACATCTTTTCCAGTATCAAAGCATTGGTCACAACAAGAATAGTAGAGGTAGAAGGATCATGATTTATCGAGACACCACGATAAAATAAAAAAAAAAAACGATACAGACTCTGGCAATTCAGCCGAGTCTTCCTTCTCATTAGGGTCCTCTTGCATGTTATTTGGCCCTAGCACTAATGGTCATCAACTGAAATGCCTCTCCGACACTTAAGCGAGGCCAGTGAACTTTCTTCCTGGTAGGCCACGCAGTGAGAGTATCGGAATACGACAAGAGATTAGACAAGTCACTTTGTCCATAACGAATGAATCTCGCATCCTTAGTTTATAAAACACCGTGGCAAAAGGGACGCAACGTCTCAATATCTATGGGGATTGATGGAAAACACTTCGCATCAATTGCCACCCCAAATAAACAACCAGTCTCGTCGTCCTGACGAGGGTAGCGGACGTTCAACATTGCAAGATGAGCAATGGAATTGCCGTCCCATGGGTAAGTTTAGTTGACAGAATAACATGACCACTTCCAGTAGTCCGTTATTTGATTTTTCGAGGGGAATTTCGATGTCAGCCAGAGCGTTCCGTGACACTTGACAATTACGAGTCACACGCTTTACGATTTCGGCTCCCGAAATGTGGTTTCACTCCCCGAGTATTATGACGGATTCAGACGCAAAACGCACGTCGTGATCCTATATTCAATATATATGTATGCCTCCATATATATTAACTGACTTGGATAAAATTATCTCCGACTCGACTCACTTTACCATATAACTACTTTCCCATTAAGTAGTCATACTAGGATCTTGTCAGTCGAGATTTCATTTTTCCCGTAATCGACTCGACTCACCTTTCCATATATTTATTTTCCCATTAAATAAATATACTATGATCTTGTCGATTCGATATTACATTTTTCAACCATCAACTCGGCTCACCTTACCGTATAATTATTTTCCCATTAAATAATTATACTAGGATCTTGTCGATTTGACATTTCGTTTTACAACCATCGACTCGACTCACTTTACCGTATAATTATTTTCCCATTAAATAATCACACTAGGGTCTTGTCGATTCGACATTGTATTTTACGACCATCGACTCGACTCACTTTACCGTATAATTGTTTTCCCATTAAATAATTATACTAGTGTCTTGTCGGTCGATATTTCGTTTTCGGCACCCGACTCGGCTCACTTTACCATATATTTATTTTCCCATTAAATAAATATACTAGGATCTTGCCGATCGATAATTCATTTTCAACACCCGACTCGGCTCACTTTACCATATATTTATTTTCCCATTAAATAAATATACTAGGATCTTGCCGATCGATAATTCGTTTTCAACACCCGACTCGGCTCACTTTACCATATATTTATTTTCCCATTAAATAAATATACTAGGATCTTGCCGATCGATAATTCGTTTTCAACACCCGACTCGGCTCACTTTACCATATATTTATTTTCCCATTAAATAAATATACTAGGATCTTGCCGATTCGACATTGTTGATTTAGCTGGGGCTATCATGCCTTCTAGATAAGATGATCAAGCCTATTAACTTAGCAAGGACGATTCTGCCCTCCAATGGGGGAAGGAACGCCTGACCCTCGAAGACAACTTGGGCATGTGCTAGATCAAGAATGACTTACTCACAGTAATAACATAGCAGCACACGGGCAACTAATCTCAATACTGATCCACATAGGGTCCCGTGCTCAAAACGCACTGGTTTTGCAGGGACGCACCCTCGGTCTTCACTGGTTTCCAAGTTTAGCATTCCACGCATCGTACCAAGCATTCATCTCTTCGGTAGGCAGTGCATCCTCGTACGTCCGCTCCATCGAAGAACTTTGTGCGGAGGCATTAAACTCCTATACAAGGAAGTTTTCGTCTCCTGTCCTTATCCGATGCGAGGGTTTTCGTCAGATTACTCATATGAATAAAAGTTCGAGCTCTTCCGTGTTCGTACCTTAGAGGTAATGCTGAAGAAAGCTCATTCAGTTTGCGAGGATCGAAATCAAGGGATATCAACCAGACCTCCCTTTTAGCCCGCTGGCCAATCAAAAGCTAAGACTGAACCTAAGGAACAAGGATAGACAGGTCAAGGAGTGATCACCAACCCCAGCCCTAGCGCCCACCAAGGTTACCGTGCACCACAAGTTATTATTACGTGTGCACCCGCAATGATAATCGGTGTTGCCAGGTAATTTTGGTGCCCGCTAGTTCCGAGCTTCCTGATCCAAAAACAAAGATTTCACACAATAAAGGACCTAGACTAGCTTCGCCTTCACAACATCAGCAACACGACAACGTCCACTAGCACGATAAAGGTTAGCCCTTCCGATCATCCCGTCCGCAGGTAAGCGGGTGAGTTCGTCGTAGACCACCGCTTGTCCTTCCGCTTGTCGATATCGGAAATCGATGCAAAAGTGTGGACTAAAGTGAAGTGCGAGACGATATCCTTATAGGCAAGCTATCTATACTACTTATATGCATTAACTAGCACTAGTTAGAAAATCGGATCTCTACACAATTTAAACATTCATATCCTTATTTTCTAACATTTTATATATTGACACACATGGCTAGTCGGTCGGAAATTCCCCTTGTACAATCCATGTACAATTTTCTTTCTTTTCTAAAAATATTTCGTTGTGTTTTATTTTTGAAAACTTCGTTTTCGAGCCAAAACCGGTTATAGTCTAGATTTTTCAAAAACACTAGTTCGCTATAACCTTGGCTCTGATACCACTTCTGTCACACCACGCCAATGGCGGAAACACGTGGCGCGACGCTCGAAAGCATATCAAAGTCAAGATTAACACAAACTATATTTAATTAGAAAAGATCATTATATTAAGATGTCGGGAAGGAGTACCTGGTTTCAAACATTACTTAAAACCACAAACATTAAGTTTTAAAGTGGGGTGTTTCCGTTTATGTCCCAACCCGAAGGTAACAATAGATGAAACCCCCAACCAGTGTCCGACATCCCAAATTCCACCGTACTAGCCGCATACCTGTTCAGCACTTAGTTACCTGAAAGATATGTTTAAAAAGACGTCAATATATAAAATATTGGTGAGTTCACAGGTTTTAGTTTCGTAAATACGACATTTTTACATCCTGTGCAAATCCAGCACATTTTTACATCCTGTGCAAATCCAGCACATTTTTATATCCTGTGCAAATCCAGCACATTTTTATATCCTGTGCAAATCCAGCACATTTGTGGCCTTTGTATGGAGTAGCTAGCTCCTACAAATTATGATGTTAAGCAATCCCCTGAGTCCCATAACCAAACCAAGACTAAAAATTATGCCCCGCTCCAAGTCGTTTCTCGGAACCCAACGACTTAAGTTCAGAATATGTGCACCTCTTGTCTTTACCGGGTTGACGCTATCAACCAGAGGTGGGCCTCGTCAGGCACCAATAGTACTATCCAAATATTCCTTTGGTTTCATTTACCTGAATTAATGGTTACAGTAGCGAGGACCCAACCCCGAGTGGCGACCAAAAACTCAAGTACTCATCATGCCACTTATCACTTTTAACCTTTGAAAACATTTCAATATGTGATAACTTTTGACAAACATATCTTTCCCCAGTTAAAACAGTAAAATGGGGCCGTGAAACTCACCTTAAATTCCATGCTTAGCTAGCAAATAAAACCCAAAGCTTTGACCGACTTCCTCGTGCCCTATTTACCAATAAAGGACACCTTAAAGTCTATCATATATAAGTCTAGCTTGTTTTTCCGGTTAAAAGATAGTTTACTCGACTATCCTGACTCGTGTGTACTAACCCGAGTCCTTAAGTGTTTTAACTCGACGAACCGATCGTGACTTATCATAGTTCCTGTGTTCACATACGAAATAGTACCCAAGTCGCACACTTGTTACTATTCGTGTGCAAACTATGTCGGACTAATATCACGAATCGTATAACTCATCCCGAGCCATAGCTTGTCTCGTAAATCGGATAAATGTAATCGTCTTGTATAGTTATTTTCGGAAAATATACCTTGCTGAAATATAATATAGTTATTAAAATCCTTTTTAATAACATTTGTTATTTCTTTTCCCGAATCCGAGTATCTTACAAATCTCAAGACTTTGCTTTTTATAAAAAGGTTTTCCAAATAAATCCGAACGTTTATACATCTTTTAATCCGAACAACAAACATATTTTAGTTACCAAGTAACCTTTAAAAACTCGTCAATCCTTGACGCTTGGTAGCAAAAGACTATATATTTGTTTGAAATATTTCTCGGAATGGACTATTATTGTTACAAATAATATTTGTCAAAACGTCGTGATTGTACATGACTACATTTGTCAAGCGCTTGGAAAGTTATTTATAAGAACGAACAATAAAGTCACACTTGTCGCGCTTCGGATTTATAAAAATTTCGGCAGAGTTTCCTCTGTTTTTGGTATAAACCAGACAACACAAGTTGTCTACAAATTCCCAAAATCAACTCCTAACAAAGACGACATTATATTTATCCGCATTCTAATCCGCGAGACTTTATACGTTGTGACTATTATATAAATCATCCTGTTTATATAAATATATATATACGTATAGTCCATCAATTTAGTCCAACAACAACGCAAGTCACGACTAATACACAAATATTAGCTCATAATGCTTTTCGTTAATATTTTTATCGGTTCGTTAGCGAGTTAGTCGTTCATATTTATATATTTTAGAAATATATGTGTAAATAATAATATAACGAAATAATCACGAGTTAGTTATACCGAAATGCTTGACCGAAGCTGACTGAGTTGATCGGGTCTTGACCGAACCGAAATCTGACCCGTTGACCATCAGTTGACCGGGTTGACCAGATCTGAACTTGACCCGCGACTAGAAAACGTGACTCGAGACAAACCAGATCTGACTCGAAACACCCGGATCTGACCCGAAAAATCCCGAATCTGATCCGAAACGCCCGGATCTGACCCGAACACGCCAAACTCAACTCGAACAACAAATCTGACCCGAGACAACCTGTTTTCGTGGCCTAAAACCTGATCCGGACCCTCGATCCTGCCAGATCTGGAACAACCGCCACCTACATGTAACCACCTTCGAACCACCACACCTGACCCGGACTCTATCAGCCCCGAAACATATGGATCTGACCCGAAACGTTCGGATCTGACCCGAACCAGATCTGAAATGGACCTAAGACTGAATCACGAAGAAATAACCACCACCGATCGTCACCATCCTACAACCGGACACCACCTAACCACCCACAACCGGTCACCATCTAAACCACACCACCACCGAGACGCTACCAGCCACCGGACCAACCACCAAACCCAACACCACCACGATCGGACCACCACACCCCCCGAAAACCACCCTTCAACTGCTGTTTTCTGCGTTTTTCGGGCTGCAGAACCACCGCACAGCCACTACCCATGGTGGTGGCGGCCGATCTTGGGCATGGCGAGGAAGAAGGAGCTCGTGGGTCTTGTAAGTGTAGAGGGAGAGAGTGATTCGGGTTTTAGAGAGAGAGTAGAGAGAGAGAGCAGTAGCGGCTGATGAATGAAGAAGGAGAAGGAGTAGAATAAGAGTATTTATAGCTAGGGTTTGTTGGTAGGTGGGAGTATACCGCGTATCGAACCCGTATAAACGTTTTTCGCTTCGGTTTTACTTTGGGCCCGATAATTAATTACAAAAACTAGTCGGTTTTATTCGAAATGATAAACATAACTAAACCGAGCAATTTAAATGTTATTTTCGTAACTCGACGCGTGAAAACGGAACACGCGTTAAAATCGCGTTAATCGATTCGGTTGTGTTATCCTTCATTTAGACGACCTGTTTACCATCGAAACTTAACAAATGAAATTATTTATAATAAATAATTATTCCGAAAGTTCGATAACGGTTAAAACCACGCGTTTGGACGTTCGAATCCCACGTCAGTTCCTCTCCGCGTTCTCCAAAACGCTGCGTTTTTGGCCGTTTACCACGCCGATTTCACATCCGTTCGCATCGATAGTAAATACGTGCCGTATTTACATAGAATAAGCTTATGTTATTCCAGTTTGACAAATTTTCACTGATGTCAGTTCGTTACGTTAAATACGCGAAGTCTTTCTTTAAAGGCATCAAGGCTTCAACGAACTTTCAAAAGGCCATCGTAGGACTCATATTAGCTCAACTAATCATAATTAACCTTAAACTATGTTAATTACTTCTAAAACATGATTAGAATCACGTTAATCGTTGTACGAAATTTGCCGGTTGTCACAGGTGCCAACGTGTTCGATGAAGTCGCTAAACACGCGAGCCCAAAACCCCTCCGGGGGGTAGGCCGACCCTTCGTCCCTTAGGAGTTGTTGAATCTCCAGGTCATTTGAGGCATCCTTGTGGCAAACCACAAGTGTCATCTCTTGCTCTTCGGTCCACGGGTTCATATTGGTGGGTGGGTGTTTGTTTTTTTTACCGTTTGTTTGTGTGGCTTTTAACCCCACGGTTCCGTATATTTATATGCAAAAAATTTGAATGGTAAGAAGGTAAAATTAAAGGTCTGTATGGGTAGGAGTCAAGTGGAACACAGAATTTTTTGTAGTCAAATTGAACATATAATTAGGTGATAAAAATTAAATTTGTTCGACGGTTTCGAAGAATTAGTAATAAATTTAGTTGACAGTTTGGTAGGACGGTTGTAATAGTATGAATATAAGTTTAAACAATTTAAAACCATGTGAAAATGTAAAAAAAAAGAACAGTTTGGGTTTTAAATGAAAATAAATAAAACAATCAGTAGAGTTTTGCCTCCGAAAAAGTGTTTTAGTAAGTGATGTGGCAAAGCAGGATTGGTTAAAATTAGTAAAAAAAAAAAATTCAGCACCCTTTGGCCCCTGATAACTAGAAAAGACTTATCCCCACCTATAGCTCAGTTGGTTGTTGGGCCGGTTGTTCTCCTTGGAGACACCGTTCGACTCCCGGGTGTAGCAAATAGGTGCGGGACGTCCCAATGATGAAAAGAACCTACCGAGGCATGGTTCAATTCGGAGGGCAACCCGACTTTACCTAGCTATTTACCCCAACGATTTATCGTGTGGGGGTAGTATGGTTTCGGGCGAAGATCAAACAACGCGGCGGCCGGGGCCCGATACAACATCGCAACGAGGATGCGGATCTGACAGGTAATCGTGTTCGACCAACCTGGTGATCAATTCGGTCCAATACATAAAAAGTCACCCATCAAAAAAAAAACTAGAAAAGACTTCGCGCGCCCACCACACACTATAATAAGCTACCCATGCTTCCGCAATCTTCTAGTCTAGAGAACGTGCTACCCAACAATACACCAAACAAAAATATTATAAACATTAAAAAACCGTTATTCTGTTGCATCAAACGTTTTAAATCAGACAAAAAAAAAAACAAATATCATTTGGGTGAGGTAGGGGTGCAATGAAGAAGCTCCATTCCCTCTTTCTTTGTCTTATTCAGTGGTAATGTTGACTGTTGTAATCATAACATTCAACGATTTTAATGTTCAACACCAACACCCATATCCTGAATACAAATTCTATTACCTAACAAGACAAGTGTTCATATGGTCCATATTATTATCTTCATTGGATAGAGTATCACATGCACATTTCAGTATATATAATAATTGGTTACTTTACTTGCAGACATTACTTAATTTTGATGTAAAAAATTAACCTTTTATTACTTAATTTTTATGTAAAAAAAAATCTTTATATTACAATGTTTTATATTTGATTATCTTAAACGAACTATGCGTTTTATATACAGTTGGACTTTCGACTCGTTTGACAAGTATGACATGTTTCGAATTTTAAAAGTTTGGCCCATTAGAGGCAAGAATAACCCAAATAGACCCATTGTTTCCATTGTTTCATACATTGTATCGAATTTGCCACCTCTAGAGAGAAAAATAAAACAAGATATTGGATTTGTTACTTTTATATAGAGTTAATTGTCAAAATGACCCCTGAGGTTTGGCCCAAAATGCTTGTTTGGTCACTTTTTTTAATTTTCTGCCAAAAGCACCCCTCACAGATCGAAAATTGCCTAAATGACCCATATTTAACTGAGTTTTTAACTGAGTATTGAAAGTCAGTTAAGTCTCAGGGGCAATTTCGTCCTTTCATCTATAAACGTTTTAAAACCCCTTTTAACCCCATTTGAACTTCATCTTCTCCAACAATTCTTCAAAGCATAGTAACCCTAATCGATTTGATACCTCATACTACAATACATACAACACATACAATACAATCATCTCTCTCTAGTAACAGTCACCAGGCAACAACCAAACTAAACGCTCGCATCTTCTTATCTTATTTATCTCCTTCAAGATTTCTTAAAACACCTCACTAATCACTTCAGATATACATTTCCTTAACACTTAATTTCTGTTAATTACATCACCATTCACCACTATGCCTGGTTTAGTTTCCGTCAAAACACCACCACGTATCACCATCCCTGACGACACCACCACCACCAATAACCACCAGATCCATTCACCACTATGCCTGATGTCGTCAACCCTACTGGTCAGATTATTCTTGCTTATCATATGCTTGAAGCTTCTGTTATCAAGAACAAAACAACTAATCTGTTATCAATTTCTATCGCAACCCAAAACAAAGCAGATATGAGGATGAAGGATTACTGCTCAAGAACAAAACCCATGAGAAAAAAATTCGTGATCTTCTTCTTCTTCTCTACTATTACTCCTTTCAATTCGTTTCTGGAGTTCCGAATCGGTGATGTTCTTCTTCGTAGGAGTATTTGCCTTTCTCGACGGTGTTGGTTGGGTAACCGAAGACGAGTTCTTTGGGTTTGGGTTTGGATCTGGGTTTCGGTTTGGATCGGGTTCGGGTCCGGGTCCTGGAAACGGGTGGTTTGGTAATGGAGGTGTCGCAGATTATTATTGAGCGATGGGTGGGGAAATGGAAAGTTAATTGGGGGAAAGTGTGGTTATGGATTGTGGCTTTGTTGGTGGTGAATTGGGGGAAAGAGATGGAGTGGTGTATGATTGTCATGGTTTGGTTAGGGTTTTGGAGTGCATGTGTTAGGAGTGTGGGTTAAGATTTGGAATTGGGATTGGGATTGGAATCGGTGCTATTATTATTGTGTCTGTGTAATTGAGAGAGGGAAAGAGGTGAACAATGGAGTTAAAAGAGTTGCAGGTAGGTTGAAGAAGACGATGAGGAAGAAGGAGTGAGTTTTGTTGTATGCCATTTTGGCCCCTGAGGACATAAAGGACGAAATTGCCCCAGAGACTTAACTCACTTTCAAATCTCAGTTAAAAACTTAGTTAAATATGGACCATTTTGGCAATTTTTGATCTGTGAGGGGTGCTTTTGGCAGAAAATTCAAAAAAGTGACCAAACAAGCATTTTGGGTCAAACCTCAGGGGCCATTTTGGCAATTAACTCCTTTTATATATATCTAATAGCATTCTCATCCCGGGCATCAAATATATGTGAGTGTGTCCACCAAATTATATGAGATGAGTGTAAGTGGTTATGAGTGGAGGATATAGAGAATATTTGGTGGAAGCACTTTTACCCCCAAATATGAAAAGATACTGTTCACCCCTAAACATATTTTAATATTTTTAGAAGTGGTTGTGAGTGAGGAGAGAGAAAATATAATGATAAAAGTATGAAAAAGTATTATTATTTTAATTAGGAGAGAGAAGATTTAGGGGTGGAGTAGTGATTTTTAGTGTAATTTGATGGATGAGATTTAGTGGATGGGATAAGAATGCTCTAAAAGTAGTATTGGATTTAAATAATCCCAACTATCACCTATTGGACACCATCAGTCCTACCTAGTAAAATATGTGTTGGCGGTCTCACTTTTTAACATATTGGCCACCAACGGACTATAACTAAAAATAAATATGTTCCATTAATCATTGGGTCTGTTTGGTATGGGGTAATGGAATGGATGATGGAATAGAATGGACAAGGTAATGGAATGGATCATTACCATTCCATGTCTTGTTTGGTTGTCATGTGGGAATGAAACAAAACATTACTTTGTGTTGTTGGATAGGCAGGAAAAGACGAAGGAATAAAATCGGTGGTGAGTGGTTGTGGTGAGTGGTGGTCAGTGGCGGTGATGGTGGGTGATGATATGTGGCGGTAGCGGTGGTGGTGGGTGGCGGCAACCGTGGTGGCGATGGTGGAAGCTGAAGGTGGATGGCCGTGATGGTGGGTGGGCGACAGTGGTGAGTAGTGGCGGTGGTGGGTGGTTGATGTATTGTAAAATACATCTATTTCCAGTGTAAAGTTTGTATAGTTTTCGTGTCGTTTAGATAGTGTTTTATTAGTTTTAGGCGTGTACCGGTCTATTTTATTTATTATAGATTGTTATTAGTTTTGTGTCATTTTTAGTATTTATGTACTTATTTATTTATTTTATATTTTGGTAGGTGTTCATGGACGTTGGAGCGAAAACGAATAACTTTGGTCAAGTCAAGAACACCAGAGTCAAGAGCACAAAGTTGTAATACTATATATAAATAGTATATTTAATAATAATAATAATAATAATAATAATTAGTATATATTAATAAACCAACTGATTTGAACAGTGTTTTATTATTATTATATTAATTTAAAAGCTGTTAAATAGTAATATGTTTGATATTTTTAACTAAGGATGATGTGGTTCAGTTGGTTTGGGGGTTGTTGTGTCTGATGTGGTGTTCCGGTTCGACTCCTGTAAGGGGTGTAGTTTTTTACGTTTTTTTGGAAGCAATTATAGTAGAAGGGTAAAACTGTTATTTCCATTTATTGTGAGGTTACTTTAGTCATTTTCGTTCCCAGCAAGCCTTGACAGTTCACGTGTTCTCAGCCTACGTGTCCTCATCCTGAGTGTCCTCATCATGTGCTTTTGGACGCGTGTCGTCGTGCTTTATTCCCAAGCGTTTCTTTCAAACTTCTTTTGTTGGCTTCTTTGCCTCTTTTCTGATCTGCAAACTTCATAAGAGTAAGAGAGCGAGAGAGAGAGACAGAGGGAGAGAGAGCGAGACAGACCAGAGGCAGAGACAGGGCTGTGGCATCCCAAGCGGCGACTTGTACGTAATTTGCTTTCGTGCTTTCTTCTTGGTCATTTCAGCAAACACACACTCAAAAGTCAAAACACTTCAATACGATAGATGTAAGAGAGAGAGGAGACTGTTGCCACCCGCATCTCCTGCAACCCCTTCGTGTGGTTTCCGCCACCTTTTCTTTGTTGTGGACATGTTTTCACGTTGGTGGAGGGTGGAAACGGTGGCTTCGTCTCCAATCAAACATCGACAATAGCCAACAGATCCGTTACCGAACCAATTTGTCGACGGGCCTTCTTAATTCGCGGTAACGGTTGTCCGTTCATAGCTTTGCTCACTCTCTGTATTTATTTTTATTTTGTTGTTCCATCATAGAATAAATAGATTCGATCGTTTTGATTCTGGTTTTGCATCTGATTATTGCATTAAACCTATCTTTGGTTTCTTCTTCGTTTCATATGTGATCAAGAAACCCATCTTTGGTTTCCTCTTGAATTTTGTAATTCATTACAATTTTGATTTGGTATTTTGTGTTGCTGCAGTTAATTATGGAGCAATTGAGAAAAAAACAATTATTATTTGCGGCTGTGATGAGTTTTGATTATTATTATTATTACTATTATTATTATTTATTTATTTTTTTTCTATTTATTTATTTATTTATTTTTGCAGAAAAATGTGTGAAGATGGCGTGACAAGGGTAGGCTTAGATCTGCAATGCTGCCTTGCAACGAGGTTCTTTTACAACTAGCCTCAAAATGGTCTAATTGATTGATTTCTTTTAGTATTTACCTTCTCTTTGCAATGTTCTGTATTCAGTGCTAATGATATCTGTCTAAACTCTGATTTGGATTGTGTATTTTTAATTTGGGTTTCAGATATGCTTGCATTGAAGCCAAAAATTATTGTTTCAAAAACAATGTTATGGATGATTTCGGCTGATGTTTGTACTTTTTACATTTTTTATCCTATGAATTCAGTTTATCAAGTTTGAATATTTTTTACTTTGGTTTTTTTTGGAGAAAAATGAGGGACACCGGGAGAGAAGGAGGAAGTATCAAGTGAAGTCTTTGATTCAGTTCAACATCTTGAGATTTCATTTTGTATTTAGAAGCAAGTATTGATTATCATAAACCTTAATTTTGTTATTAATGAGATTGTGAGTTTTCTATTAAGATCATGGTTAACTACAGCTGGCATCTTTATTTTTAATGGGTTCATTATGCTTATCTCATGATGAAATTTTGTTTTGATAAAATGCCACAAAGAAGAATTCTTATCAAATTGAATGATTTCATACCTGGGCCAAACTGAATGAGATGAAATACACACTTATGTGGTGTATTATATTAACATTTCTTAAGTTGTATGCTAAATGTGTGGTATTGAATTTGCAAGTTGGGATTTTTGTTAGAGTTTTGCAGTCAACGGGTCAGGCAAAGAAAGCAAGATACGGTTAATCCTACAGGCGAAGGTCAGTGTCTCACATTTCCATTATGAAGTATTGTATATGAATAATTATTTTAATTAAAAAAAAGTTATTGCAACTGAAGGTTTGATAATGGCTTACTGGGAACTCATTTGTCAATACGGACATTTAGGATATGTACTAAAGAAGAAGCTGAGTTAGGCAATTTAGTTTAATAATAATGACATGAATATGAGTAGAGATGAAAATGAATGTCAAAGTCAATATGGTCGTGTTCGGTGCTATATGGATATTTATGAGTATGCTATATAATGCTACTCTAATAGGTGAATAGGGACAATAGGTTGATAAGAATCTCAAGTTAGTGCAAATAATGAACTATTCGCATCTTTGTAAATTATGTGGAGGTCCAGTATAAAGCTTTTCAGAACTAAACGACCTCGAGAGACAACAAACGCCCTTTTATCCTCACCTGTTAAAGAGTAAAATTGGATTAGTATAATAAACTATGGCGTCTATTAGCATCCTCCCAGTAGGACAACTAAAATCTATTTTGATCATCTTATGCGAAAAAAACACAACAATCAAACCTACTTGCTTATCTCACCATATTTGTAAGTGGTTAAGGAATTTAAATATATGTATGATAATGTAATGTCTTTGCCTGTGCTGCATCATTTGGAGCCTACATTTTTGTAGCGCATATATCCATTTGTGTTATTGAAACATGCATTTGAGCATACTGTTTGCGCAATGCAGGTTTTGAAAGTCCACAATCGAAGAAGGGAGGAATGACTAAAGCACGGAGTCAACAACACACAAGCAACAACTTTTGTGCAAAGATTTGTAGGTTTCTGCCAGGTTCTTAATGTTGCACATGAGCTTTCGATGTGAAAACCTTGTAAATGCATGTCGTCTTTAACTATGTAATGTTAATCCTGCATACAGGTGACACAATATCAATGAGAATACAACAAATACTTAAACCGCACATGCCTGTCGCGCAACGCGCGACTTTGAACGACACTAGTTAACATAAGTGTGAAAGTGACTTTGAAATCACTTCGGGTTCACGGCCCAAAACCAAAAACCGTTTAGGGCGCATAAAAATTATTAAAAGGAAGGCAGCCAATATTATTCTGAACAAGAATTCGAAGGGTGAAGGAGCAGCCATATTCGAAAAAAGGGGACTGCTGCACATTAGTATTATTTTTGACAGAAGGCAGCGATAGAAGGAGGTGCGGATCAAGAGTGAAGTACTGGTGCGAGCACGGGTTGTTTCTAATTCAATTATTTATTTATTTATTTGCTACCCATTGTGAACATCATGAATTTGATTTGCTTTTATTGTTTTGATTTTATCATAACTTTTAGAGGCTAAACCTTTTTGACTACCTAGGTTAAAGATGATTGCACTAGTTTGATTTATTTTCTTTTGGTTTTGAAACTTTTGGTTGTGGATGAATTTTAAAGTAAAGAACTCTTTATTTTCTGTTTTGATGTATATGCATATTTAGTTTTGTTTAATTAACTTTTTTAAACTCCACTTTCGTTTTTGTGAATGTCTTTCATGTATGAATGCGAGTTAGGTTGCGGACTGGGTGTTAGCAGCTAGTTTATGGTTAATTTCTGCAGGTTATCCATAGGAGTTGTAATTGTTAGTTAGGTAATTCTAAGTGTTCTACCAATTCTCAATATCTGTAAGGTGCGAGATTGTTGGTATGTCTAGGGTGTTAAATTGCTAGATCTGGAGGCTTTGTAAGAAGACCTTCCTAGTTTCCCTAGCATTCCTTGTAGGCCAAGTCTTATCAGAAATATTGTAGTTACCCCTTGCACTTTCGGGTGTAGTGTGACTTTCGCGCTGTGAGGTAGACTGTCTAGCGGGTACTTTAAGATTCGAGTAGGTAAGCCTGTGAGGGTAACCTCTCAACCGGTGGTTTAACAGCACAACAATATTCTAGGGTTTCCCCTTGAGAAGGTCGAGGGTGTCTAGTTTATTCTTGATGTTTAGTATTTTAAAATCCCGGTTCCACACCAATTCCATAGCCATTGGAAGATTATCATTCATGTGTAGGATTCTAGCCTAGGTAGTGCCTTCCCATCATCTGATCCGAACTCCAGTTCCCAGCTTGTGACTTTAGTATATTTAAGTTTTATTTTATTTATTTGCATTAGTTTGTTAGAAAAGCCCCCATTTAACCATAAAAACAACTTAAGTCAGTATTTAGGATAAGTAGTCAAGTATAGTTTACGTTTCCTAGTAGGGTCTCGTGGGTTCGATACTTGGACTTACTTTAGCTGTACTGCACTGATCGGTACACTTGCCGGTTGTGTGGTTTAGGTTTAAAGAGTCTTAGGTTATAAATTTAAAACTTAGAGTGTCTAGTTTAGGTTAATTTAGTTAGTTTTTACTAAACCACTTTGAGCACATCAGTGGTGGTTGGTGGCGTGATGGTATATGATGGTGTGTGGCAGTAGCGTGGCGATGGTGGTGACGAAGATGGCGATGGGTGGAGGTGGATGGTGGGTGGGTGACGGTGGTGGGTGGCGGCGACGACAGTGGTAGGTGGTGATGCCGGGTTGGGCGACGGTGGTAGGTGATGGGTGACGGTGGTAGGTGGCGTTGGGTGGTGTTGGATGGCGGCAATGGTGGGTGGGTGATGGTAGGTGACGGTGGTGGGTGGCGGTGGTGGTGGTGGGTGGGTGAAGGTAGTGGGTGGCGGTGGTTGGTGGCGGCGATGACAGTGGTGGGTGGTGGCGGCGGCGACGATGATGATGGATGGTAGTGGCGGCGGCGGTGGTGGTGGGTAGTGGCGGCGGCAGCGGTGGTGGGTGGTGGCGGTGGCAATGCTGGTGGGTGGTGACAGCGGTGGTAGGTGGTGACGATGGTGGTGGGTGGTGGTGATTGGTGGGTTATGGTGTTGTTAATAAAGGGTGAATGAGGGATGAAATGTAAAAAAAAAACATGGGGGTGGATGGAATGGTTTTGAAGGAATGGAATGCCTTGTGGAACGGATGATTCTATTCCGTTAACCAACCAAACACACTATTTGTCATTACCTCGCAATGGTTCATTCCATTCCCCCTTTCATTCCATCATACCAAACGCTACGTTAGTATTTTGTCAGTCATGGTCTATTAGTTGCCAATATATTAAAAGTTGGGACCACCAACACATAATTTCTTTGTTAAGACTAGTGATGGCCAATTACAAATAGTTTGGATTATTTAAATCCATTATTCCTATCTAAAATAGGAAGTGTATATGTTTTCTAGAGCATCATGGTAGAAACATGACACATATAAAACATTTTTCAAGTAAAAAAGTTTAGGGAAAAACACCCGATTTGTATTCAGTTTCAGCCAGTTTTGATCCAAAAGATGGAATTCAGAACCAAATTGCTACGTCACTTTGTACATTGATGTTTCGAGTTTTTAGGTTTATACTTCATACCAATTAAGAACACCCATTGAGGGGTTAATTTAATCTTTTCACTTATGAATAGGTGACGGATACAGATGGATGGTGTTTTATCCAAAGAGGTCAAATGTGACGAACGGGTTGGATCCTGCCCAAAGTCTATGTTCAATGAATACCTCTTAATGTGATTTATTCAAAGATTCAGATTACTATTGCAATCACATTAATGCGCTAATTGTTTATTAATATTTAAAAAAACGAACACAAAAAATGTTCTTAGGGCAACCCAACCCAACCCAACCTAAACCAGAATGTTAAGACTAATATTACACCCAACTCGCCTGCGTAGGCTCAAATAGGTCAACAAAAAGATAATAAAAGAGTTGATTAAGGGGGGGGGGGGGGGGGAATGAGTCAAATCAGTTGAATGTAACGTCAAGTTTTATCGTGAATGCATAAAATCATCTGAATATTCATATGTTTTGTTATTAAAAATGTAAAAAAACAAAATAGGAAAAAAATATTTGAATTATTACTCTATTCATAGTCCAGTCTTTCTCTTCCAAACAATTATTTGGCTTGACTGCCATACAAAATTAAACATTCTAATGCCATAAAATGTTGCTATATTAGTGCTAGGCTGCTAGCCTGCTAGGATAAGATTAAAAGATTGTGTTGACATAAAATGTTGCTATAATAGAAGCTCTAAAATCCTCTGCTTAAGAGCTTTTGACTTCTTTAGAAGGTGCAAAACTCCAAAGCTGAGAGATCTTGTCCAGCAATCCAACGGTGGTCGTTAAGTTGGTTGTGGGGATGGGGTTTTTTACTGTCTAAGCTCATTTTCCCTGTCTATGAACCTGTTGCCGAAAAAAGACATTTCACAATAAGTTCGTTTATGAATCTTCATGAATCCATAAAATTGATAAAAAGAAGCCTTATCTGGATGACAAGGTTTATATTTACATTTGAGTTAATAACAAAGATGGCACACATTTTATGAATTTCGAACCCACTTTTTTTTCTGAAGCATAACGCTTTTGGTCGATATCACTAACGTATGTTAGAAAAAAACCCTGTTAAATAAATGTGAAATGACCATTTTAGGCTTTTACTAAATCTAACAAGGAGGTGGCACATTGATAACTGCTTGAGTCCCTTTAGATGAAGTCTTGATTTGCCTACGCACATAAAGCCACAATGTTTTTTTTTTGTGGGGTGGGGTGGGGGGGGGGGGGGGCTTGGCGCGCACCTCTTGTTCCTTAGATGTTTTTATGCAGCAAACTATTGTACCTTGGGTTTTTTTAGCTTGTACATGTAGGTAAAATCATATAAAAACTTTATTTATAGTTGTATTTTGAGTAGCAGAAGCTAAAAGCCTAAAGCCTGTGGATTATGTAAAAAAAAATTATATAATCGCCTTGCGTCTCGGCTACCAACATTAAAATAAAATGAGCTTATGAGTATTTTAGCCCAAAAGAAAAAGTGACAATTAAGTATTCTAAGCCGAAGTGATCAAAGAACATATTGTTGGGTCAAAGAAGATTGACAAGCCATTTTTAACCTTAGTCTAATATCATCTCTGCATATTTTGCTAAGTATAGAATCTACTGAAGAAGAAGAAGAAAACAAATTACTGAAGAAGCTGATACAAGTGCTGAAGAGTAAAGATCAGAAGTTCTGAAGATGAACCAGACAAACATCTGAAGAACAACTACTGAAGATCAAACTTCTGAAGAAATACTCATCAGTAGTTTGTCACTCATCAGCAGTTCTTATAAAAGCTTCTCACTGCCCTTAACTTCAGTAGTTTGGTATTATATGAGTTTTTAATAACATTTTGTACAAGTTCCAATACTACAGCCTGTTGTAGTATTATTATAATCTTTTGAATACTTCACTTGTACGTATTGTTCAGTCTATAAATAGATGGGTTCATCCCTTTTATTTTAGACATCTTGTGCAGTTAACCTTTTCTAATATATTGAAAAGCATTTACTACTTTTATATTCCTTAACTATTTATTTCTCTCATTAACTGTGCTTTGGTTCATTAACTGAGGGGGAGTAATAACTCCTGTTAAAAAAGTAAAACTTTAACTTAGAACACTTATCTTATTCCGTTGTGCTTTTACTTTGATAAATCTTATACAAGTTACTGTTAAAAAGAAACTGATCCAACAATTGGTATCAGAGCTATGGTTCATCTGCTCAAATATCAATCTAACAACTTGAGAATCAGACACAGGCTCTTATTGATATTCAATAAAGGATAAAATTTCACTTTTTCAAAACATCCATCACTTTAAGAAATTATTGACAAATCAATCAATCTTTTTAAAATGGATCCTCATAATACTGGATCTGCCAATAAACCCCCTATGCTGGTCAGAAATGAATACAAACATTGGATGTTGGAGGTCTGTCATGTATGGACCCCATAAACCAGTAATAACAGATCCAGAAACTAAAGTTGAATGACCAAAAGAACCAAAAGACTCCACTGATGAAGATTTCCTAAAACTTGAGCTAGATGCTAAGGCATTCTCTATGTTGGCAATGGCTCTCCTAAACGAAATTTATGATGGACTCTTACATTGTGAGAGTGCCAAAGAGCTGTGGGATTGCCTCAAAGAACAATTTGGAGGAACTGATGAGGTGATTGCCAACACAAGAGAAATTTTGGCTCAACAATATGAAACTTTTACTCATGTTAATGGAGAAACTTTGACACAACAATTTGAAAGATTTTCTTCATTAATTTCTGAGTTAAAGTTAAATGGTTAGACCTATACAAACTCATCTATGTTGTATAGATTTTTAAGGTCTTTACCTGAAAAATGGGAAACTTACTATATAGTTCTCAGATTAGGACCAGATTTTGACTCCCTTTCACTCACAAAATTACATGGGAGATTACTCACTTTTGAGAGAGAAATCAATCAAAAGAAAAAGTTACAAAATTCTGGAAAAACTGCTCATGGCTATATTCCAGGTACTACCGCACTATTGGGACAAGACTCACCATATTGTTCTAATGATTTTGGAACTTTTGATCACATTGACATAACTGTTGGGATCTCATCAGAAAGATCATATACAGCTTATGACAATGAAGAAAACAGTCAAACTACTGATAACATGTATTTTATAATGAATGACTTAATAAATTTCAGTAGGGATGACTTAGAGGAAATGGACATACTAAACCAACTGGCCATGTTAAGTATAAAAACGAATAAATTTTAAAAACAAATGTATTTTATATGATCCAACATTTCGTTCTTGATAGCTATCATCGCCAATTCGCAAAATCCTACTTGAGACACTGTCCGAGTCGTTAAAAATATGACTCTTAGGCCTCTTTTTAGACTTGTTATGGGTTACTAGAATTTGGGTTATTTTATAATTTAAAAGATGTGTTTAATATATAGGCCAAGTTTAAATGTTTAAAGATGTGATTAAAAAAAACATACACACACATATATATAGGATTTTTTTTTAAATGTGCCCCGGATATTTCCGGACCCTAGTTGTAGATACACGAAAATGCGACTAGTGCTATTGAATTGCCAATTCTATTATGTTTTGTTGTTCTCAGAAGGTCGAAGGTGGGATTTGTATGGTCGAAGGTGATTATGTTTGGTCGAAGGAGAAGCTGAGAGGTCGAATGAAGAATGTGTTTGTTTATTATGCTGATTCGCCCAGTCGCTGGGTCGAACGTGCACATTCGCCCAATCAAATGGTCGAATGTGCAGGTCTATATAAAGGCTGAATTAGTTTTTGTGTTGAGTTGTGGGTCATTTTGTTTCACTCTCAGTGTGTGTTTCTCCCTAGGGTTTTTGTCAAGTCTGTAACTGAGTTATAACGTTGTAAAAGGCTTTCAAAGCAATTAATGTTTATGTTAATGAATGAAATGGATGTGTTAATGATGATTTGTATGTTTTGCTAGTTGTATTATCATTTCGTGATCGATTCAGAGATTCCGCATCTGAAAACTTGTTTGATCATATTCTTTGTTGATTAAGTCGATCCTTTGCACATACACTAGTCGGTTGGCCTCCCGACCCACCTAAGGGCCAGCCCTGTAAGGCTCCATGGTCTATGATTTATCTCACACTAACTTAAGTTTTAAACTTTTAGTGTAATGAATTTGAAAGATTTATTTCAGTTTAAGGTGCTGTTTGGTAGCCTCTTAATGACCATTCAGAGGTTACCTCTTAATGGTCCATAACCTCTGAATGGTTAAGAGGTAACCTTAAAGCTGAATGGTTAAGAGGAAACCATTAAAATGTTACCTCTTAACCATTCATACTTAAGATAACATCTTAACCATTCAGAGGTTATGAACCATTCAGACGTAGCATCTTAATAACCATTCAGAGGCTACCAGACAGCCCCTAAGACTTTGTAAGAAATATTGGATTAAGACTCATAATCTTGGTCTTGAAAAGCACTTTTCATGCATTACACGATGTAGACGACAGCCAAAGCGCCTCAGGGTCTTGAAGCGTTGCTTCATACACACGTCAGTCAATATTAGGCTTGTTGCTCTGGAAATTAAGAAAATAGCAACCGTTGTGAGGCTGATTTGTAACAACAACCAAAAGGATGGAAAGACTATGAACGGTTTACATGATAGAAGACTAATATGTAAAAAAGAAGGAAAAAATGCAGCGTATGGTAGTATATAAAGCTTATTTGGTTGTATATAGAGCAACGCCTCATGTACGTGAAGCTCGCGTCTCGCGCTTTTTAGTACCAAGCTCATCATATTGGGTACACTATAAACAATTCAAATGTGCAATTGTACTCTAAAGTCTAAACAATCAAATATACACTTGTAAACTAGTTCACCTTCGCGAAGTAGTTTCTATACGTTCATGCTTGGCTATCAACGATCTGAGCACCGATATTCGATGTCCAGTAGGACGATTAAGCTTCCTGAACTTTGTCATAATAATACACAATAATACCCGACGCAAAACAAACACCTGAAATGTTAACATCACTAAGTTAGAGACAATATTCTTGAATAAGGTGAGTCATTAGCTGAATTAATGAACTCAATTAGCCTCAAAAGTGTATTAGCTAGGGTTTATGTTATATAATTACCATAGAAGATACATTTTAGTGAGGTTTCCTTTGTAATTATCTCCATTCTACACCTATAACCATAGTTATATACAATGTTGCAAAATAAGGTCTAAGTGATCAAGTACTTGCTCGCCGAGTAATCGCTACAAGGTATGGTACTGAGACGATTTTCTTCAACTCCGCCTAATTACTCGGTATCGATCAAAGGCAGTCAACCTTATTATCGGATTAAATCAGTCAACTTGGGAAGAGTTTGACTTAAAATAAAATTTCGTGTTTAAAATATTATTAAATGAATATCAATTTTTGGAATATTTTAATATACAAACATGTATTTTTTGTTATTTTTATTGATATTAACGTATTTTGTTATAAATATTTAACATATATATAATTTCCTTAAAATTATTTTTTTTATAATATATCATGTCTGACTACTTGCACCCGTGATCGCCTAACGACTTCACCTACCATGATAAATATAAAAACTAACACGTATAACTGTTGCTTCTGTTCACATCATAACAAATGTCGGCCAAATAATAAACAAAGAGTGAGAGAGATGAATAGGACGAACCAGTGGAGACGGAGACGATGATCGCATGTTTTGTTACTAGAGAAAAACAATAGGGTGTTTTGGAAACACTCCCTTAAGGTTAAACTAGTGGCAGAAAATGCCCTTTTAAGTCTAAGCACTCGAAACCTCGATACACGTGTTACTCGTGTTCAAATAACACAAAGAAGGTTTTGATCTGCCTATGTATCGGCTTTTTTTATTTTTATTTAGTGGGCTCGTTGAGCCACAAATGACAACGTAATATGTATACGAGCCAAGTTCGAGCTCAAAAGTCACTGTGACAGAAAGATTGTGAGTCGAGCTTGTATGTATAGTATCGAGCTAAAGCCCTAGTTTAGCCTTGCTCGCTGGAATTTAGATCGTAAACAACTCTATTTATGTTGAATAAAGTCTTGAAATATTCTTACATAAATTTATTGTTTAGTTTTAGATGCATTATCGTGGAACTAAAAGAAAATCTTTTATGTTTCTAAGGGGATAGCCTAATGGTAAAGTGGTGTATTCTCCAACTAAGTGGTTATGGGTTCAAATCCTACTAAGTGCAGGTTTGGTGATGATTTTAGCCGTTAAAATAAAAAAGAAAAGAAACTATTTTACAGAATTTATAGAATTTATAGTGTGAGAATTCTGTATACACATGTACTAAATGTGACATTTGTTAATTAACCAAAGCTTTTGTTAAGAAGGATGAAAAGAGAATGAGTATCTTGTTACCCCATCTGGTTGAAAAATCGTGTTTTATACCAGGCTCAATACCTATCGAAGTTATGTCTTGTAGACCGGTTAATTTGTTTAAGAGCATCCACGGCGTAAGTCAAAGGTCAAAATCTAAACCAACAACATCAGGACATCATTCCAAACCGATTTTTTTTCCCACACTAGACTATTCCAAACCTTCACATCACACTCACTTTTACACACAAAAAAAAAAAAAAAAAAAAAAACAAAACAAAACATAAAGAATTTTGTGTGTGGGTGATCCCCACTAAAGTCCACCATACTTGTTTGGCAGAGCAAACCGGACACAAAAGTCCACCACCTCCAACACTATCTAGTCCGGGTTATGTAGTCCAAATTCAGATGCAGGGGTCCTAACCCCGCGTTGTGGATGCTCTAAGATACTCATTTGGATTTTCAAATGTAGTTTTTCTAACAATTATAATTTGTGTGTAACTTTCTTTTTTTAACAACTATAATCAATTAAAATATGGCAAGTCAGATACAAAATAACTTCAGTATATAAAGTTTGAAATATCTCAAATATGTAAAATTCATGATGCTATAAATCTCAAAACATAAGCTCAAAATTCAGTTTGATAGACTAATGCTGATAAACTAATGCTTCTATAAGAAGGATGATAATAGGATGAATATTGATCATCCCAATCTTACATCTGGTTTGAAAATCGTGTTTGAACATACTAGCCTCAAAACTAGTTGAAGATATGCCTAGTAATTTACCCGCCGGGTATCATCTATAGTTCTATACATATTAGTTTGTTTAAGATTCCAATTTGGGTTTCCATATACCTTTTTTATTAACAATTCTAAGGGGGCAGCCGCGTTCTCGGTTACCCATCTCGCATACCCCTACCCGACCAACAACACCGCCGTCGGTCACTTAGGTAGGGGTCTTCAGTTATCCTCCTATCTCTCCATACACCATATCTTTTAAACTTGTCAAAAATGGATGACGCTCTTGGAGTAAACATTCCACTACTCGATGACGATAATATATTCTCAACCGATAGTAGCCTAGATTTTTTTTGCAAATATCATCGCGTGAGCCGTACATCAAGACACGATAACATTTGAAAAAAGACTTGCGCCATGTGATTGCGCAAAAAGTCATCAAGCTCTAATGGAAAATTACTTATTTGACAACCTCAAAGTACAACGAAACTATTTTAGTAAATATGGGGCCACTAGACATTTCTTAGTTGGGGATGTTGCCATCCAATATGTCGAAGTTAAGTTTATCAAAATCCAATTAACCTTATTTTTATCTTGTAATTAGTGTATTAGCCCAATTTTTAATTTCAAGCATCTCATGTACGTGGAGCTGTGCCTTTGGGCGCTTTTTAAAACCAAAGATGTCTCTCAGTTCATTAGAACAAATCTGGTTTAAAAAGGGGGTGACGAATGATAGATATGATGATCTTATAAAGGGTTACAAGGTGACCATGGATACATAAACTAACAAAAAGAAAATTAGACTATGGGGTGTGGTTCCCCTTCCCCCTTCCTTCCCCTTGTCCACATCAGCGCCACCTTATTTTCCCCTTTTCCTCCCCTTCTAGGGGAAATGGTTCCCCTTCCCCTTCCTTTTTTTTTATTTTTTTTTTGATTTATTTTATTGATTTTATTTTTCATTAATATTTTTTTCATTAAAATTAAAAAACAAATTACATATAACTTAAAAAAAAACGAAAAATTACATAGAAATTTAAAAAAAACCGAAAATTACATAGAAATTAAAAAAAAACCCCGAAAATAAATAATAAAAACACTACATATTAAACGATCCTCCGAGCCATCTTTTGATAATGTTGTCTTTAACTTTCGCCGCCACCTTACGTTCCTCCTCCGTAAGGTTATCGAGAGGAGCTTGCATCAACGCCAACTCGGTTGCTTCTTGTCTCGAAATCTCCATTTCGAGGCGTTTTCTTTCCAACTCTAGCCTCATCGCTTCCCTCGCCGCCGTTTCTTCTTTCTCCTTTTTTTCCATGTTTAGCCTCTCAATATCCCTCGCCTTCGCCTCTTCTTTCTCCTTCTTTCTTTCCAAGTACCTCTCCGTTTGCTCCTGTTTAAACTCGTTAAAGTTTTGAAGCAACAACTCAATTTTCTATCTTTCGCCTCTTTCGAACCGGAACCAGAACCGGTTTCGACACGCTTTCCTTTTGAGCTCGATGCCGCTTTCTTGGCGGAGTCCTTTCCAGGCGGCCTCACAGAACGCGGTGTAGGCGCCTCGTCTTCAAACTCCGGGTCGTCATTTATGTTGATAGTACAACGAGCATCCGACCGACCACCACTATAACTCCCCGATGTGCTCGTTTTCGACCTCTTTGCTTTTTCCACCTCATTCTCCACAACTTTGAATTTTTCACACTTCGAGAAAATGTCATACGGTTTCATCAACCCAAACGCCCCGTTTTTGTCGGTGTATCTTTCAAGAGCCACCTCAACACGTTCTCATCACTTTGACCGTGGTACGATTATTCCAAGCATGTTGATGGTAACCCGCAAAACCTTGACATTTTCCCATCATTTCCCTACACTTGCTACTAACCGAGTGCGTGGTTCGATTTTGTTCACGTTGTAACAACTTGTAAAACTCCTTAACCACTTGGTTCCAAAAGCCGTCCCTTTTCCGATTTGTAGCTACAAATATTATTAAAAAGTTAGTACACATTAATAATTCTAAACAAAAACTTAAAAAAAAAAAACAAACAGAAAGTTAAAAATAAAAAAACGAAAAAAAGAAACAAAAAAAAAACAACAGTGGGTTAAAAAACCGAAAAAAACAAAAAAAAATAATAAAAATAAAATAAAACAGTGAGTTTAAAGAAAAAATAAACTAAAACCGATAATTTTTAATAAAAAAGGGAATCCAAAATACTTAAAAAAAATTAAACTTTTACCTAGAATAGGATCGGTAGAGGTGATAACCCAAGCTTTTGCCAACGCCTCCAACTCATTGGGCTCCCAATGAATGGGATCCGCCCTCGTACTCGGACCTTCATCTTGGGCCCGTTTTTTTCCTCCTTTTTTTGTAGTTTTTTTGATACGGGCCGGTTCGGTTATGGGAGGAGGGACTTGGGTTTCGGGCACGTAATCATCGTGGGAGGCCAAAGAAACAAAATCGTGCTCGGGTTGGGTTTGGGTTTGGGGTAGAGGTTGCCATTGATGTTGTGGCATGTGCCATTGGTGATGTTGAACTTGCATTTGCCAAGGATTAAACCCGGTAGGGGTGTTAAACCCGCTAAAAGGTTGTGACGAGGGGTACCGGGTGTCGAGGGAAAACCGAATGGTGGTTGATTAGTGGGGTGAACGGGTGTGTTCGGGTTGAAGGGGCGTCTTGGATCTATGAAATTTTATAAAAAATTGATGGAAGGATTAATATTTTGTGTGTGTTTTGGTTGTTTGTTGTAGAGTAAAAAAATAAAGGTGAAAGTGAGATATATATATATATATATATATATAAAGTAAAATAGGTAAAATTTTTTTTTTTAAAATGGACCGTTGCAAAGCTTCCAACGTTAAAAAAAAAAAAACAAACGGTAACATTCACCTTGGAAATTAGGACGGGGTGGACGGGAGATTTTCCCCGAGTTTCCGAGCTTGGATCGGGGGGAGGGGGGGCAGTGTTCCCCTTCGGGAAGATGACACCTCACCCTTTCCCGAGCTCGTCCCCTTCTCACACCCCACAGTCTTATACTTATCCTCTAACCTATTATAGTACTGTCAACTTCATCTAGTCTTACCTATTTGATGAGCCTTAAAACATATAAAATGTGCCACAATCATGATGTCTTGAAAACATGCAAACATAAGCTTTTACCTCAAAGAATTTTAAAACATATAAAATGTGCCACAACCATGGCCCATAGGTTTGTAATATACATGTCAACATACATTGTCCACCATACACAACTTTCAAAAATAGAACAAAATATTAAGTAGCCCTTGATAATTCAATTCTAAAACCACACAGCCAAGTTAGATCATCTCTACCTAATCATTTTAACACCAGGAAAGAAAAACGAATAAGCACCCGACACTCATAATCGAAGAATACTTGCTCGCAGATCACATTAACGAGAGAACGTCACGACCATTGTACACTGAAGAGAAATATAGAACAAACTGCAGAATTACTCATCCACAGGACATAGATAATGAAATCTTACTGCTTATCATTCTTAATTGACTGCTTATTCAAATACCGGAGGATTTACAAGCTTCGTGTATGATGGAACTGAAACATGACGGTCAAAGCTTATACATCCAACCAAATAAGCTCAAACCATGAAGTTATGCAACTGCTAGGGGCCTAAAGCCTTTTATCATGCATAATATTGCCATCCAAACAGCAGAGGAACAACATTTGCAGGGCATCTAAAGCCTTCTATCATGCACAAATTTGCCATCCAAACAGAAAGGAACATATCTAACTGTAAAGCCAATGGTGATGACATGAGGTGAAGTATGCACAAAAAAAGCATATGGTCTACTAGATACTAAAGGACCTTTAATGGTGCTGCAAAAGCGATTATTGTGATTTGATCGCTATAATAACTTCTAGTGTTTGGGCGCAAGCATGATCAAATTGCTACAAATAACCAGCTATTGAGGTAAGATACAATTAGCCACATATTCCGGCTTTAATAAACTTATCAACTGAATATGATTCTAACGACAAAAAAAACAATAACTAAGGATAGATGTAAATTGATCTGTTGGCACTTGGCATGCCTTTTTCCAACAGGACAAGTAAATTTATAACCATGGTTTTATCAAGTGCAAATTCATCATCAAAAAGGAAAAAAAATATATATAAATAAAATCTGATGATAAAACAAAGGGCAATGAAATGTGCAGAATATGCAAAAATATAGAGGCCTATGATAATATGTACAAAGACTAACGAGGGGTGCTTAAGTCGCAATCATCTAAATCTTAGATCTTGTACAACCGTAATAACTGCAGCCTTATGATTTTTCTTTTTAAACTGGAACGGGGAAGCAGGTACGGAACTGATGCAAGAAAGTCAGTAGCCTAACTATCCTTAACGTTAGTCAAATGGTCGTGATTTTTAAACTCACCATACCTTTACTAAGAAACATCCAAAGACCGCCAGGCCACAAAGCAAAGAATCTTGAGTAAGATTTAAGACACCATCTTGAATTAATCTATCAATTCCATAACTCATCTTTTACCCATTAGTTGGCTAAATTGCAATAGTAAAACAATTATTAGTGTTCTTCTTTGATAAAACATAAGCGAAATTATACATAAAATGAATACCAATTTGCATACCATTAACATCGTTTCACACATCTTAAAATGACTCTTTCGTCAAACATTAATTTTCTGAACTTCAACTTTTATGCCACTCTTCTGTAAGTCAACAAGAGCAAAGTTTAAGCTAAATCTACGTATCTAGTTACAACTAATGATGCGCAAATAAAATTGTATTTCCAGTAACTAATTAGCTAAATTGCAGCATTTATATCAGACCTTCATCAAGATAACATCAGCAATGTTATAGATAACCTGAATACCAACCTACATTACCATAAATCTGCATCATTTAACACATCTTGAACTACAAAATCTATTTATTAACTCATTTTCAACATAACTTCAAACGTTATGACAACTCTTCTCTAAAACAACATTAGCAAAGTTAAGAAGCTAATCTAACCACTAATCTATATACCATAAAACTGCATCATAAGAAGTAAAAAAAAAACGAAACTTCCGCACAAAAACAAAACCATTTTCCCACAAAAAAAAAACTAAACAACTACACTATCAAAATACAAGAAACAAAAAAGGCTCAAACCAGTTTTACACCTTCTATCCCTGCAATTGTCCATGTCCTCCAAACCAAATCTCATTACGAAAACCCTTTACCGAGCTTCTGAATCGAACAAAACATTTTCCGCCTCGACCCAACCGCATTAATCCCCATATCTTTAAGATCCTCCAACGTCAACAACGGCAAAACCTCATCATCCACCTCATGCACCTCGAAAACCGGAGCATACCTCCCTAACCCCAACTGATTCAACCACACCCTTACCCCATCCCTTTCCAAACAATTATTATTATTATTATTATTATTATTATTATTATTATTATTATTATCCGACGGTCCATCCAATTCGATCCCATCCGAAACCCTAACCCTAGCTTCTTTCCCTCTATAATTCAACTCCATTTCATCATCCATTTCAAAATTCAAACTTTCATCATCATCTTGACCAAACTCATCCCCCCAATTTGTCCGAACCCGTTTCGATCCCGAAAACCCCCTTTTCGATTTCGAACAATCCCTACCTTTCCAACTCCCAATCACCCCATTAATATTATCATTCCCACCACCATTCCCACTACTCCCCCCATTAATAATATTAATATTATTATTAATATCATCTCTACAATCTTTACTATCATCTTGACCAAAATCTTGAAACCCACCTGTCAGATTAACCAAAGGTCTCGTTTTCGACGATTTAGACTCTTTTGATGCAAATTTCCATTGATTTTGTTTCGTTCTTCGAGTATTATCGTATGTGTGTTGGTCTCCAATGTCTCCGAGACGAACGCTGGGTCTACGGTGTCGTTTTGGTGCCACGGTGTCCGGTGGAGCACTGGTGCCGCCGTTGAGATGAGTGTCTGACGGTTGTGGTGGTGGTGGTGGTGGTAGTGGTGATGGCGGTGGTGGTTGTTCAGACATTTGTTGAGGATAATAATACAGAAATGAAAGGGTTCCTGTATGTATATGTGTGTCAGTGTGTGTAACTGTGTATCTATAGGATGTTTGTGTGGTAGAAAGATAGATGGTGGTGTTTTGTAGAAGCTACATAATTGGTCCTTCAAGTTTGAGTTTTGGTTACAAGGTTGACGGTTAGCCCTTTAGCATGTTCATGTCATGACTCTGATACATATTTATCGCAAATTACACTACTGGTTTCAAGTTAGGCATAAAGGTAACGTTAATATGGTTGGTCCCTGGCTAGTGGTCAGGTACCAAGTATGTTACTTTATGCATAACTTTAAGCCAGTGGTGTAGTTTCATATGTAATAAAGTCGTAACATGGACATACTACAAGGACTAATCGTGTAATAAATTCTTTTATGAGTTATTTATCAAAACCGTCCCTGTGGTTTGGGCCATTTTTCCAATCTAGCCCAAAATCAAAATAATTGTTTCAACAGTCCCTTGAGTTTGACGAAATAGGCCAAAACAGTTCAATTACTTAACGGGGTTAACTCGACATCGTTAAGTCAGGGACAAAATCGTCCGCTTACCTTCTCTCTCCCCATTATCACCACCACCATACCATTACCGCCACCAGTCTAGACCGTTGCCACCATCACCACCACACTTAATACCGTCACCACCACCATACCATTACCACCACCAGTCCAGACTGCCGCCACCATCACCTACCCTTTCCCTCCTTAAGGGACACATGTCCCCCTCCCACTTTCCACTTGTCACACACCCACCTCACCTACCCTTTCCCTTATCTACTCCCAAATCTCACACACACCTTACCCGTCTTTATCTTCTATAACACACACACCACACATATCTCAGATAATATAGAGAGAACCAGAAAATTAGAGAGAGAGAGAGATAGAGAAATCGGTGAAGGAGAAAGAGAACTTGAGAAATAAGACAGAAGCCGAAAGAGAGAGACGTAGAAAGAGAAAGTGGCGGGAGACAGAGGAGATCAGAGGAAGATGACAGTGACTCACGGTGGTGGTTTGTAGGTGGGTTGATGATGATGCGGAAGGTGGATCTTGACGAGTTCAGACACAAAACCTGTCAAACAAGGTAAATCCACAACTAAACCCTTATCCTTGTGTTACTGATCTGAGGTGGTTATGGTGGTGTTAGGTGAAGCTGACGACGGTGGTTACTCAGGTAACCGGAGATATGTTAGTAACGGTGGTGTTGTAGTAGTGAGAGTGAAGGTAGTATTTATTGATGGTGATGAATGACGGTTGGTTGTTCGGTGGTCGTTATACACGGTAGTCAGAAGCAGAGGAGTATACGGATCGAGTAACGAAGATGTTGAGGGTTGTTGTGGCTGGTGTTGCTAGTAAACGGCAACAACAATGGCGGTACAATTAAGGTAATGGTGGTAGTTTGGTCTCAGGTAATCGATGGTAGGCGGTTTGATGTCAGGTAATCGATGGTAGGCAGTTTGATGTCCTTAGAGAAACAAAGAGAGAGGGGGAGGGGGATGTGGATCTGGGTGTCTGGTACTAAAGGAAGGGAATGGTGGGGATTAGGGAAGAAATAAGAATATAATCCTAGAAGGTGTCTTGACGATTTTGCCGCTAACTTAACGAGGTTGAGTTAAACCCGTTAAGTAAGTGGACTGTTTTGGCATATTTCGTCAAACTCAAGGGACTGTTCAAGCAATTATTTTGATTTTGGGCTGGACGGGAAAAATGGCTCAAACCAGGGGGACTGTTTTGGTAATTAACTCTTTTTTTATTTTTATTTTTTGAACGGTATAGTTCATTAATACAGGCTAGTCCTCAAAACAAGGACTGCCGAAAAAACCTTACAAAATGTACAAAGGAAATTTTGCCCAATCATTCCAAACTATGTTTTTAAATCTAGAGCGGTGTTTTAACCAAATAAACGATAAAGCCTTCATGCGCTCGATGATCTCAACAACTCTAGGCGTACTGCCCTGAAACACTTTCTTGTTTCTCTCAATCCAAATCGCCTAACAAGTTATCATCATAATTCCCCTAATTAGCCTCCTTTCCTCTTTGGTTATGTTCGAAACATGGTTCACCTTCAACAACTCTTCAATTGAACTCTTCTTTTATTTAACGCAAATCTTTGTTCGGAAAGATTACTTATATGTAATGCATACCGGTTAATGTTGTGAGTTTTATTTACGGGGAGTTTACGAATATGTTTTCTGTTGTTAGAGTAGAAAGTTTTCAAGAGATTAACCATTCTGCTCACCTCTTATTTCATTTAGATTATATACCTTTAATGGGTTGCTGATTGAGGTTTTTAATTTTTGAAGTGATTGTAAACGAACGAACGATAGAATTGGACTAAGGTGTAATTGGACTAAGGTGCTATAAAGTGTTTTTTTTTAAGTTTTAAGAAATAAATAATAAATTTGAGAAAACACATTGGGCTCATTTTTAAAGGAATAAGTCAAATGAAAGGCCCCAAATATTAATCACATCCGACTAAAGATAATATGAAAGGAGTCAATCTATTCAAACATGTCTCATTTACTTGGTCATAATAGCAACAAAAAAAAATAAGATACATTCAAAGTTTATTTGAATAACTAAGACCGAGCGTAGTGGCTCGCGAAAATTAGCGCCCCTTCCCCAAATGTAGCACAACCATTGGCTCCAAAGAAATGGGAAAAACCTTCACAAATTCACAGCCCGAAATGAATAACGTTCAAGGCAATTTTGCCCATTTAAAGCCCCTTTAGCGCCCAGGAGGCGGTGTGCCGGGTGCGAATGGGGCGTGAAAATGCCCTTTAACGCCCAATTAATGGACCACTATACATAGTCTAATGGGATTCCCCATGTTTCACTGCGTGTTATTGATCATTATTGTCCCCGTTTACTACAGTACTAGTGTAACACTAGTAGCCTAAGTAACTGCCTAAAAAACATGGAAAAAGTATAAAAATTGAATAAAACCGGCCACCCCGAGTGTAGAACCTGCGCCAAACGTTTCTTAGCGGGCAAATGTAACCACTCCACCATCAGTGGTTTTATGATTTATCCTAAATTGAATTGTATTTGTATTATGAAATCGATGGAAAAGGGACAAAAACATCAAACAAAACCGCCCACCCTTGGTGTAGAAGTGCGCCAACCCCTACATGGGGTGTGCACATGACGACTCCACCAGCAGTGGTTATGTGTTTTATATTGCATTAAATTGTATATTAACTATAAAATCCTTGAAGAAAAAAAAATGGACACACCCCTCTGAACCAATGTGAAGCGACAATTCACTATAGCAACCCTTCACTATTCAAACAGTGTTTAAAATTAATTATATATATATATATATAACTTATATGAGCGTTGATAGCTTAACATAATCCAACTTTCGTTGATAAAAATGACAAAAGATCTTTGGGTGGGTTTGGATGTTGTCAGTTGCGAGGGATGGGGATTAAAACGACCACAAGTACGGTGATCAATATTCGAATGTGACTCGAGTAAGTTAAAACTCGATTCAAATAGACTTCAATTCCAGGTTCGAATCCGGCGTTTTGAATATTTGGATTCGATTTGATATCGGTAGTCGAATTTTCAATCGAGTACGAATTTGTAATTTTTTATTCAATTTGAAATTTGAAGTCAAGTTAAGCATTATTTTGGGCTTGATCTATTCCCACCCCGTGTTATCTATTTTCACCCCTTCAAAGCGCCTCGCTATGGCCATAGCGAGGCGCTTCGGGTTACATCATGGTATCTGTCACACGCCGCCAAGGCGGAACGATGGGAATGCAACCTCGAAAAATTTTAAAGCACAAGGTTCAAGCAACACACAATTTTATTAAATAGTACCTTCATAGGATGGATATTGTCATAGATTATCCAAACCAACACAACATTGTCTTAAAAAAATAAGATTGTGTCTGAAATTTATGATATTAAAACTAAAACATTACGTGACCGCCAAAACCCATTCCAAAGAGGTACCACCCAATGCATGCTCAAACCCCTCTCCCAAATCTCTGTTGCTCATCATTACTTACCTGTAAAACATGCACGAAAGGTTTGTCAACAATAATGTCGGTGAGTTGACAGGTTTGAATGTACTAAGTAAAATGCTTGTGTAATTCGTGTATGACCAATCATAAGCTAGCTAAGCAAATGATCACTGTGCAAACCATGAGTCCCATAACCAAACCTCTTGATTGTTGTGCCCCGTGCATTGTACACCAAAGAGGATGTATGGATGGTAGAATACTAAAACTCTTTTGCCTGTAACCGGTTAGAACGACTAACCAAGAGTGGGGTTGTCAACCCAATAGATCTATTAAAATGTTCCATGGCTTTTGATAGCTAATGGTTATAGTCAATGAAATACGAGGACTAATGAGCTCATGAACCAAATGTCTCATGTTCCACATGGCAGTCACGATAGAATTGACACATAATTGTAAATTATACTAGTGTTGTAGCATGTTTATCCCCAAAATGTAAAAGTAGTAAAAATAGGGTCGTGAAACTCACCTGATAGAGATATATGTGGTCTAGTGAAGCTGAAATATGATGCAACTATCATCCAGAGATTGCCCTAAGATTATTAGGGACATAGTAAGTTGTGCATTCTTGTTTAATCATGCAAATTAGGCACTCGTTATTGTGAACCATATCTTTAATAGGTGTGGATTATGTTTACTAATAGATTATCATGTGTAGTGGACCCTTATGGTCCCCATGTAGGGTCATGGGCCACATATTGTCTCTAATCTATCCCGTGGGGGTGATTTATCATAAAACGAGTACTTTAACTTGTGCTTAGCCTTTTAATATCCCAAAACTAGTGTTAACATGTGTTTTTAGTTCAACTAACATGTGTTAATAGGTGGTAGCCGATTATTTCACACATTAGGAAATTTGTTGATTTTGCTATTTTGACTTATATTTTGCCATTTTCTCTATTCTTATGTTTGGAGTATGAGGGTTTGCAGATTTGGATCTAAATCCGAGTTATAAACACAACATTTGTGCTCATCTGGATCTAGATTCAAAGAACGCTACTGATTATGTGGACGTCATCAACTTTTTCAGGCGATAAAGAATCTTCGTAGGTCACATCTATGTACATGAAGTAGAGGTATCGCAACAAAGTCTCAGGGAAGCTCTTCCTTTGGATGATAGAGATGATTATCCAATCAAGTTTTCAAAGTATTTAATAAGAGGTTTCTTCAAGAGGCTGAAGTATGTTGATGATGTTAAAGATTTAATGCTTGTCAAGGCAGGCTTGTGTCGACAATAGAGATATTTAATGCACATTCTAATTCACTGCATCAGTTCCAGCATAAGCAGTTTTGACACGGCTTGAGAGACTATAGTGTCAGCTATGGTGGCCTTGATTTTGAACAATGTGTTCAACTTCTCCGGTATGATCTTTCACCATTTGAAGGAAAATGTCACTACCAAGTTCGAAACCAAGAAATCGCTCATGTATCCGAGGTTCCTTCAAATGGTTTTGATCGCTCAAGTTCCAAAACTTCCAAAGGTCGATGATGATATAATAAAGTTGGAGCATATGAATGATTTAGCCATGTCTCGGATGAAATCATACAAGAAGAGGAAAGAACCACCATCCAAAAGAATAATTGGACACGTCGCACGAGTTGACTATCAAGAACCACCACAAGACAAGTGGGGGCATGATGATAGTGACTCTGATGTCGAAGTAGTAGATCCAGTGTCGGATGAAGATGAAATTGATGATGATGATGATGATGAAGGAGGTGATCGAGTAATATGGGTAGTGCAGGTGTCACACCCTCAAATTTCCACTGTGGGGTTCTACCGCGAGGCGCATGACAAACCAGGATCCATGGCCATAAGTATCATGAACGACTCTAAATGCCCAAACCATTTAGTTCGTTATTGTAAAATAAGTTTCATAGTTTAACCAAAAATTTTAAAGTAGTCGCAGAAGCGTAAATAAAGAAAACAGTTCAACATAATATCTGCGCAAAACAACGCGCCCAAAACCAAAATTAAAAGTTCAAAATATTAAAGTGTTCATATCCCAAGACACAACATGATGCATGCCCTAATCGTGCTCCTTACCTAGAGACTTGCAAAAGAATGCTAACGTGTGTCAACATAAAGTCGGTGAGTTCACAGTTTGGATAACAGGTGTAAAGTTGTCAAAAACCCAAATGTTAAAGTGTCATCAGTTTAAGCTTGTCAGGGGTAGCTAGCCCACTCATTGTAACTAAACATGTGATTATTGGGAACCTTCAGAAATGTGTTAACATACGGTAAACTGCCTTAGTGCTAGTGTCTATCAACACTAGTAAGAAAGATTCGAAACCGCGTATGTGACACCTAATGATTCTACATGCACAAGTGAGCCCTACGAACCCATTGGTGAACTGATTATCATCAGTTTTATACTTCGTATACATCTCACATAAGTGTCCATACAAGTTCATGTCAAATACATACCACATAAGAGTCCACCGCCCGTGACACAAGCACCTCAAGCATGAGGTTGCTGCACAACCTAATAGCGCTATCAACTAATACCCCATTCGCCTCCAGCGATTAACCCAATAATATGTAAGGACTTTATGTGATAGAGTGTGTTTAGTTCACAAAGGACAGTAAAACTTGTAAACTGATAAAAAGCGCGATCCACACAAGGAATCGTAAAACCCGACCCACACAAGGAGTCAAAGCATCTTAAAACCCGAGATGTAAAAGTAGTCCCAAACCGGACTAGAAAACGTTTACCAAAGTTTTCTCAAACCCGAGACGCGTGCTTTCGAGAAAAAGTAGTGAAACTCAACTTTGGTTGCAAGCAAATTATCCAAACTCCAAAAACAATAATGTGCTACCGACTCCATATTACAAGCGTCACTAAGTGATTATATGTGCATAACCAATACACCATATAACCCGTTTGTCCAAGACGTTTAAAAGTTTCGAAACCGCGTATGTGACACCTAATGATTCTACATGCACAAGTGAGCCCTACGAACCCGTTGGTGAACATATTGATTATCATCAGTTTTGTACTTCGTATACATCTCACATAAGTGTCCATACAAGTTCATGTCAAATACATACCACATAAGACTCCAAATAGTCACGTAAACATACTCTACGCAATTTGTGTTTTCAGGACAGATTGTGTGCTGTGGAAAACAATTTATTTCAAATACTTAAAAAACGAATTAAACTCCCAAATCTTTACTGAATATTCTTTGGGGTTTACTTGACAACCCATATTTTTTTTGTCTTGAAACCAAACACAAAAATTATGAAAATTCGTACAACACAGCTGTGTCCAGAAAGTTTTCACAACAGGTCAGTTTAGTAGAAAAATTCCCAAAAAATGTGTATTAACCCAAACGGTGTGAATCCACTTGGAAAAGACAATTTATTCCAATTTTGACCTACTGTCCAAATTTCATAACCTAACTCTTAATATAACTTGAGTTATAATCGTTTAAAGTTGACTCAGTTTACAAGTCCGAAAATCTGATTTGACCCTTATTCAAATAAAAATAAAAAAACTACTCAAACGACATCCAAATCAGATGATTTTGCCCATTATGAAAAGCAAAGACCATGTATAATACAACCATGCAAAGAAATCATCAAGATTTATACTTTACGTCACGTAACAGACCCTACAAGTTGACTCAAGTATTCTGTCTAGATTTTAAACATGCAATAACCATAGTTATAATCAACCTTTCAAGCATATAATCGATCAACAACGTCTAATAATCATTATACAACATCAACAAGACATAACCTGATCAAAACCTAGCAAGATTCATGCATATATTATCATTCATAAACCCTAGAAATCTAAAACATCAAGAACATGCATAATCATGCAAACCACATAACATCGATTACATAACAACATGATTAACCCTTTTAATCTTCATAAACATCAAGTTTTAACTTTTATAAAAGTGTTTCAGACCTGGACAAACATGGTTTTGATGTTTTAAAACATATTAAAGAAGACTAAAACATAAGAGATTGAACATTATACCGAAAGCACTTCAAAACCACCAACCGATTGCTCTCCAAGCTTCCCGATCAATGTTCTTGAGCCTTAGCAAGTGTTTGGGGTTAATCTTCATAATAGGGCAGTAGGGGCAATTAGGATTGAGTTTAGGGGATACTTGGAGCTTAAGATTGTTTAAATAGGAGATTAAGGTGGTTTAGTTTCGCCAGGGGCCCGCGAGCGGCCACGCGGCACGAGTGAGCGGCCGCTCACTTTGCCCGGCTCGCTCCTGTTGGTCTGGTCTGTTGTACCGCGTGTTTTCTTCGATGTTTCCGCTATTTTGGACCATAGCAAGTGTAACCCCATGTGTTAAGACCCCAACCTTCCTAACGGTCCACCAATTACGATTTTTATTAATGCTTTCGGTTTAAGTTCACGTAATCACATACAGTTTGCACATAGTTTCACAGAAGCACGTAATTGCAATCAAGCTCAATCAATTAGTTCACAATCTTCTAGTTTAACAATTCACCAACGTCCTGGGTTCACTACTCATGTATATAGTTTGGTAATTCCTCGAATTACCACTTCATGCAGTTATTAACCTATAACTGTGCAACGTGTGACTTATCTAGCTAGCCCTAGTTAAGTAAAATGCAAAGAATGTAAGTACAAGTAACTAGGGTTTAGTTAAAGTGAGAACCTAAAATTGCGGGGTATCACAGAAGGCTCTCAGGTGAATCTTCCTAGACCTTCATCGACTCGTGAAGTTCGAATTGACACATCTGCCATGTCTGCTACTATTGAGCCAGGAATCTTTGTGCCAGTATCTAGGGAACCAACATTTGAAGCTCCTAGTTCCACAGGTGTTGAAGCTGAACCTTCAGGGACTAATAGACGTGATCTTGGCAATGAACTAGCTGAAGATGTCCCAGTTACTAAGCTTGTGATTGAAAGAGGTGATGAGTCTGATAGTGAGGACGCGGATGAAGATCCTAAAATCAAACAACTTCAAAAAGATGTGGATCTCAGCAGAAAAAGTAAAGAAGAAGAAGATATGCTAAGGCAGATCCGCGATCTTGCTGCCCTACAAGAACTCGAGACTGCGCAAAAAGAAAGAGAAAAACAGAATGATCCAGAGTATACAGTGAGAATGGAAGAAAGACCCTCACGAAAACGTGCTGCTACTAGTTCTAGAGATTATAAAATGTCAAAGTTACCAAAGAAAAGAAATAAAGCTACCAAAGAAACAACTGTGACAATCAGGGAACCAACTGCTTCTACCACCCAATCCAAAACAACCCAAGCAACCAAGAAAACCAAATCAAAGGAATATAAAACCAAATTAGCAACCACAACTGTAACATCCGGCCCCTCTCACCACCAATATTGTTCGCTTTGCCCGATGTGTTGCCCATCCAGGAAGCTCACAGATTTGTTTTTGGTCGCCCAGGAGGAAACTTCCCAGGAGGTCTCCCATCCTAGTACTACTCTCACCTAAGCAAGCTTAACTGTGGAGTTCTCCTCTCATCCACTAACATTACACGAAGAATATACGGCCCTTCAAGAATGTATCACATTGGGAATTCCAACAATTTGTTTAATCGATACAAATTGTGAGTTGGTGATTTAAGAAGCATTGGATTGCATATGAACCAAGGATCTCTCCTGGCTATGGCCGATGTGGGATTTGCCTAGGGTGTCACTTTCACCCCCTGTTAGAGTCTCATCATCCCTGATGAGGTTTGACCCACCATCCCGAACGGCACAGGAGTGGCTCTGATATCATTTGTAACATCCGACCCCTCTCACCATCAATAGTGTCCGCTTTGCCCCGATGCGTTGCCCATCCAGGAAGCTAACAGATTTGTTTTTGGTCGCCAGGAAGAGACTTCCTAGGAGGTCACCCATCCTAGTACTACTCTCTCCTGAGCATGCTTAATTTTGGAGTTCTCCTCTTATCCACTAACATTAAGCCCCAAAACGCATTGGTGATTTAAGAGGCATTGGATTACATATTAACTAAGGATCTCTCATAGCCACAAACAATGTGGGATTTGCTTGGGGTGTCAAAGCAACAGCTGAAACCATAACATCTGCTCCCACACCATCTTTGGGAAGAACTGCATTCACTAATATTTCTCAGTTGCAGCTTCTATCTCGGCTACCACAACTCAACCATCCATTGATCCTGAACTACAACGTTTTACATCTGAACTTGGAATCCCACAATTCCAGCCACCTTAACAGACAGATGAAGCACCTTTCATGCTTACCATTTCTCCTATCCCAACCACATCAGCCAGTCCATCTCTCCAAACTCAAATAAAAAATCTTGTGAGTTTGTTGTATATGCAAGTAGCTTAGAATCTGGAGAACCAACGCTGGTTAGCTAAATCTAAACAACGAGATCATCAGTTCCTGACAATTCTCAGAGAATAGAAGATTATATGCAACATTATATGCGGCGATGCTCAAGCTAACTAACAATGAGCAAGAGATTCGGTTGTTAACCGAATCTCGTGATGATTCTAGGAATCGTCTTGCCATTGTAGAGTCTGAAAACCAAAGGTTGAAGAAACACGTTGATCGTTACTTGAACAAGCACGAGAGACTCACGTCTGGTGATGGTGATGACAGTGAAGAAGAGGAAGATGAAGTGGGTTCTAATGATGATCATGAATCTAGAAAAGTCAGAACTGGACATGATGATGAGCCTGATAAAGGTGAGGGTAGTGATACCATGCTATAAATCCAGAAAAACCAAAACGGCTGATGCACAGTTTAGGGAGAAGAGAGTGAAGAAGACTCGGGATGTTGGTGGTGGATCTGGTATGGGTGAATCATCTTCTCAAACAGGTCCGACTGAAGAAGACTTGAGAGTATTTAGGGAAGTTGTTTCATCGAAAGAAGTTCCATTTGAATGGACACAACAGTTTTACAACATGTTCTTCACGGATAATGATGGCAACCTAGTAAGAAGCCATACATAGATCTAGAGGAAGGTGAAATACCTCCAGAAATCTCGTGAAGACGTTGCTAGGATTTTTGGGCTTCCTTATGAACAAGTCATACCAACTGATAATTCTTAGCAATTCAATGAAGAAGATCCATTGGATGATATTGAAATTGAAGACATTACTGAAGAAGAATACCTTGAATACGTCCAAGAGGATGAAGAAATATGTGTTGAGATCCCAGTACCAACTGAATATGATTTTGAAAAGGTTGATAAATGGTTGAAGGGACAACCGATGACTGAACCGGAAACGAATCAAGAAAGGAAGAAACGGGTTCTGGCGGCATGTGAGGCATGATATTCACGAAGAAAAGCTGAGCCGGTACAAGCCAAAAAGATGAACCAGAAATGGAATCTCATGTCTGGTAATATTGTCAGCTGGACGTACGTGGCTCAAGAAAATGCTATCGAGATCAAGTTTGAAAGCGGCATTCTGTACTTTGACAATGTATACAAGATCAAGTCCCTGTTATACTAGTATGTTCTAAATTGAAGCCGATTAAGCGAAACAACACGTTGGACATGTTCAAGAGCTTGATTGAGAAGGAGAGCAATACAAGATAGGTGTACGTGACTCCACAGTATCTGAAAAGCTACCAGTCCACGGAACTTCATCATATCACTAGGAAGCCTATCTGGAAACACAAGATTACACCACCTCACATCTTGACCAAGATCCCACATGTGCCGATTGAGTAGGACTTACCGGACAAGTGTATTTTCTGGTATTATGACTATCTTACTACTGAAGCAGTGATTGTGTTGAAGAATGATCCAAAGATCTACCGCAAGCTTAGAGTGTTTGATCCATTATGGCTGTTGAATCTGTTTGAAGCTGACATGAAGACTTTGCATCAGAATCAAATTCACTTCCAAGGCCAGGATGCAGATCAAGCTGTGCGCTTTTAGAAGATGGTCAGATACTGTGTAGTGAAGAATATCCATTCGGGATGTGACCGGCCGAAGCTCCCAGTTCTTGAAGCATGATCAAGAGTTGCTGATGGAAGATTGTTGATTGTGTTGCTTGCAGGAGTTTTGAAGATATCTAGCTAGGTCCGAGGGAGAGTCTGTTAGTACACCCTAATGCGATGTCCCTAACTTAGATATGTTGTTAGGATCATTTATGTATGTTTTGGATGTTAACATGTAGCGTTTTAGAGTTCTAGGGGTATTTTGGGAATTATTGTAATAGTCCAGGCGTATGAGGAAGTCATACGCCTGGCACTCTAGGCGTATGAGGGTCATACGCTGGAACAACCCAGGCGTATGACACTCAGCATATATATACCCCTCATGTCTTCAACATTTGTAACTTTTGCATTATTCTATAACAAGGTGCTGCATGCCCATTTGTGTGTGTGCATATCATTCTAACCTCTATCCAAACGCCTATAACAACTAAACCAATCCGTTGATTGAGCTTTTTGATCGGCTACGCGCGTGATAATCAAATTTTGTCACGATCCTACAAGTGCCCCTTCCCTCCTTAGAAGAGTGGATGAACACAAATGTCATCTTGCTCTCAATAAGAGCATTCTTATCCCATCCACCAAATCCCATCCATCAAATTACACTAAAAATCACTACTCCACCCCTAAATCTTCTCTCTCCTAATTAAAATAATAATACTTTTTCATACTTTTATCGTTATATTTTCTCTCTTCTCACTCACAACCACTTCTAAAAATATTAAAATATGTTTAGGGGTGAACAGTAACTTTTCATATTTGGGGGTAAAAGTGCTTCCACCAAATATTCTCTATATCCTCCACTCACAACCACTTACACTCACCCCATATAATTTGGTGGACATACTCACATATATTTGATGCCCGGGATGAGAATGCTCTAAGATCCCTGGCTCTAAAAACTTAAAAAAAAAAAAATTATGTTACAGTTATATTCAAATTTAGAAAAATAATACAATTATGATATTTTATTATGACCACAAGAATATGATACTAGAATTAAAAAAAAAAAAAACCCTCTAAAATTGAACAACTGAAGCAAAATTAAGTGGCTACATTATTCTTGATATCATCCTGATGTAATAACTTTCTATCTGAAGAAACTTCATGAGTCACCACACTAGAACCACAAGATGAAGAAGAAGATGATGATGGTTCATATTTGACATTCATCCCATCATTTCTCATCATAAAACCATGATGCAGAAGCTCTGTCTGTGGAGTGAAACCACTTGATATAGTCTTCCCATCAGCAACTCCTACTCTTCTACTTTTTTTATTCATGAAAATGTGACATAGAACCCAATTTCCCATTTGAATCCAACATCTCTGCTGACCCTATACACGAAAACACGAAGATAATGGTTAGAATTAATGCAACTCCCTTGGTTTTTTGATAGTAACATGAATAAAAGAACCAGCATAGAATAATTGATCCAGATTATTATTGATGGTTATTATTAATGATATAACGATTTTAAACATATATGAGACCAAAGAAAGAATTGAAGTTGTGCAAACTCATTATGAAGGTGAAGCCATCAAACTATTGCCTAAATTTGAATGATGCTAGATTTTGAGTTTTTTAGCAAACTAAAAATATTCTTGGGTTCAACTCCTAATAATTTTTCTTTTTATAAATTTATAAACTTATCATATATAATATACGTTACCTTGTCACTTGAGCTAGTTTTTGGCGAGTAAGTTGAATGAACTAGACGATATTCATGCATAATCCAATTAGTCCTTGTGGTTGAATCCCCATGCACAGCCTTGCCTTTGTAGAACACAAGTGTTTTCTTCATCCCCGTGATCATCTCTTTTTTTCTCGAGTTATTGCAACACCTTGTGATCTGTTTGTCGAGACCAGTTGTTTTCCAATATCCATCTTCGCTTGCTCGATTTGATCTGTGTCCATTGCCATACTTGGCTTCATTCTTGCTGAAGAAGTACCTATCTTGCTCCCAGTCCCCTATTTGATTATTAGAGTCATAATTAAAAGGTGCATAAATGAGCCAAAAACACGATTAAATAAGGCTATAAACAAGCCAAGCGAGCTAGGGTAGGCTTGGGCTCAGCTTGTTTGCAAACCGAGCCGAGCCTTATTTCAATGAGAGCCTAAATGTTGAGCTCGAGTTTGACTAGCCAGCTTGTGGCTTGCTAAGCCAACTCGTTATATAATTTTGTGTTTTACAATATTTTTTATATTTTGTATTTTTTTTACACATGTTGATATAAATAAAAAAGTAATAAAATACAAAGTTTATAATGTTTATGTTTAAATCACCTTTATAATCTATATATATTAAATTAACGAGCTTATCTTGCTTGTTCTCGGCTCATTTACAATTGAACCACAACACATGACTATATTATAATGATACAAATTTGTGACAAAGTTTTGAATTTGTCTTAAATATGAAGATAAAGCTGACAAAAGATTAGCATTTCGTGACATATTTGAGCACTGTACGTAAAAAAGCCCGTCATGCATCCATGTTAAATGGATGAAAATAGTTAATTAATAGTGCTACTTAAAATTCTTCTCTTTATTAAAGAATGATGGCGTGAAGGAAATTACTAACCAGGCAAGTCCCATGGATTGAATCTACAAATGTTGACGATTTCAGGGACGATCGAAGCCGGAAGAGGACATGAGAAGACTTTACGAATCAAATACTGAAAAACAATCTCTTGATCGGTCGGCTGAAACCTGAACCCTGGAGGCAATCTAGTGGCTCCATCTCTAACAAAATTGAGCTTTGATACCTCCATGTTAATCTTTTCTCCATGCTTATTTTGATGAGTTGACATCCAAATAAATCCTAAAAGATAGTCTAAAGGTAGAATAAGAAGAGAAGTATTGGTTAAGTCTTAAGCTGAAGTGGAACATGTGTTTGGTCTTTATATACTAATTGTTCTCTATAGAATCAAACCAAAAGGTTTTTCTTTTTATCATATTGGAACATATACCATTTTGTACTTGTCCCTTAAGTTTTGCAAGCATACTATGCACAAGATAAACTTTTTCTTATAGACTTTAGTGAAAATGTTTTAAATTATCTTTTAAGATATGTATTTCGTTTGAATTTTCAACTATATATGAAAGTTAAAGAAAAAGTGGAAGTGTTTCTTTACTTTTAACTTGACTTTGTGATTATGGTTCCTTTAAAAGCATGTTATTAGTAGCTAGGTTGAGTCATATGCATTTAAACATGTCTCACAAATGTAATTGCCTTTTAAATATGTCTCACAAATGCTTTTGCAATTGCCTTTATTATATGTTTTGATTATTTCTTCATCTAGGTATATAAAAATCTTCTAAGTATCTTTGGAAAAAATTGCCGTTCGGGTAAAAAAAACAAGCTTTTTGCTACGTTTAACGTACAAACGAAACAAATGGGCAGCAAACGACTCGTGTCTAGCTAGATTTGTTAAGATTTATGATGCTAATTAACATATTAAGTTATCCTAAACAAGTTTTACCAAGTCACTGACAACAAGTTTTATTATCCTAAACAAGTTATATCATTTTGGGAATGTGTTAAAGAGATTTTATTTTCCTTTGAATTTGACTTAAATCTGCTTGCTTTTTAATGGAAATATAACTTTCCAACTAATGAAATATGACATAAAAGGGGCATCAATCCAACAAAGACTTCTTACCAATTATATTACTTTTAATTTGAAAAATAAAACCCAAAATCTTTCCTAAAGGCATAATAGATTTTGGTTTGTATTTTTAAAATTAAAAAGAAAGAAAAGTCTGAAAGAGTTTGAAAGGAAAAAAAAGGCAAAGGTAGAAAACCTTATGGGAAAAGCATTGAAGGATTAGCAAGTAATGGAAGCATAAGCAGCAAGGGGAATTGATCTTCTCCAGTTGGTTTTTGGGCATAGGTGCTTTCCTTACTTGAGAAGTTGTAGCTTTTTTTATAAATATTTTTAATATCTTTTTATATCTTTACTAACGTAATTAAAGATTGTCTAAAACGTGTGGTATAGAAAATTGATTGGGGGCACTGATGATGATTGATATATTATATGCATCAAGAAAATTAAAACAAAAATGTTACACCTTCTCTAAAATGGATATAGTATAAGCATGAATCATGAGATGTGAGAAAATGCTCCATCTGAGTGTTTAACTTAGGTATATGTTAAATCAGTATAAATCAAGAAAGATTTTGAATGCACTTATTGATCCTCAAGATTACTTATTGATGTTTTTTCATTACCACAAGTATCATCGACGGGTAAATCGTAAGGCGCCCACAAAATCCAAAAAAATGAAAAAGAATATATGATTTTTTTTTTTTAATTTCAGGACAAAGAAAATTACATTAAGATAACGGGTAGGCGGGCAACAAGCTGCGCCGCCACCCCTTTCGGAATAGCAAATCCTAATCTACTAAAAACGTAACCCTGCCCACCCGGAACCGAGACACTACTATGATTTTGAATTGTTGTCGGATACTTTACTATGGAACCCATAAAATTGAAAAGAAAAAATAACTTTCATTGGAAATACCCACGGAAACTCGTCGGTGATTACTAACTCACCGACGGAACCCACAAAATCTAAAAAATAAAAGAAAATTATTATTATTATTATCATCATCTAATATAGGCACATTGTTGTAACTCGTTTAGATGCACCGCTATAATATTATTATTTTTTTAACATAAAGGATGCCAATTTTAATTAAAAAACAACTTAGCTAAACATAATAAAAATTCAGATTTTAAGGTGTATATATGTTAAGAAAAATAATGAAGTACACAATGTTTTTTAGTCCAAAAACGTCGATGGAAAGTATACTTAAGCATGAATAACCCATTAAGACATGAATGAAGAATGATCCATCACCCATTATTTGTTTATAACTCATCACCACCTAGCACGAGTAATTACAAGTTATTTACTTATTTCTTTTTCGGAGTACCTGAAGTTTTTTTGAGAATTGGAATTTTCAAATGGTAAAAAGCCTATGAGTTTGGATATTTCAATTATATATATATATATATATATATATATATATATATATATATATATATATATATATATATAATATATATATATATATATATGAGGTCTGCACTCAGGAAGATGGGGAGGGCTAAGGCAGTTGGCCCAGACACCATACCGATTGAGGTGTGGAAGAGTCTTGGGGAGGAAGGAGTCCATTGGCTAACTACTTTGTTCAATTGTATTTTCAAGTCCAAACAAATGCCAGAGCAGTGGAGGAGTAGCGTCATAGTGCCTCTGTATAAGAATAAAGGCGACGCACAGTGTTGTGGAAGTTACAAAGGTATATATTAAGTTGTTATGTCATACTATAAAATTATGGGAAAGGATTATCGAGGCTAGAATTAGAAGAGAAACTCAGATTACGTTAAACCAATTTGGTTTCATGCCAGGGCGATCAACTACGGAAGCAATACACATTCTAAGGAGGTTAATGGAAAAGTATAGGGAGAAAAAACGGGACCTTCATATGGCCTTTATAGATCTTGAAAAGGCATATGACAGTGTGCCACGTAAACTGATTTGGGACAGTCTGGAGAGGAGAGGGGTCCCTGAGAGGTACATAGAACTAATTAAGGATATGTATGGTAGGACCGAAACTAGTGTTCGCGCGCCCGTAGGAGATACCGATGCCTTCCCTGTGAGGTTAGGACTACACCAAGGATCCGCGTTGAGCCCATTCCTTTTTGCAGTTGTCTTGGATGAGTTGTCCAAGTCGATTCAGGAGGCAGTGCCGTGGTGCATGCTTTTTGCGGATGATATTGTGCTAGTTGCAGAGTCCAAACATAGTCTGAATGAGAAACTAGAGGGTTGGCGCGCAGTACTAGAGGGTAATGGTTTAAGGATTAGCCGTTCTAAGACTGAGTACATGTATTGTGGTTTCAGTGGTGCAAGCAATGAGGAAAATACTCAACTTATGATTAAAGGTCAAGTTGTCCCATAACCAACTAGGTTCAAGTACTTAGGATCGTTCGTGCAGAGGGATGGAGAGCTAGATAGTGATGTCACCCATCGCATCCAAGCTGGTTGGTGTAGGTGGAGGGCCGCCAGTGGGGTTCTATGTGACAAAAGGTTCCCAACTAAATTAAAGGGAAAATTCTATAGGGTTGCAGTGAGACCTGCTATGTTATATGGGACAGAGTGTTGGGCCATAAAAAGACTCAAGCTCGCAAGATGGAGGTGGCAGAGATGAAGATGCTAAGGTGGATGTGCGGGCACACTAGGGCAGACCGAATAAGAAATTAATGAGGTTATTAGGGAAAAGTTAGGGGTAGCTAGTATATCAGACAAGATAAAGGAAGGAAGATTAAGATGGTATGGGCATGTGAAGAGGAGGCAATTTACGGCCCCAGTTGGAGTAGTGGAAACCCTCACTGTGGAGGGAAGAAGGTGTAGAGGAAGGCTCAAATTGACTTAGGATGAGCGGGTTAAGCATGATTTAGTAGAGATGCACCTCTTTGAGGACATGGTCGAGGATAGGGGTTCATGGAGGCTCAAGATTAGGGTTAAGGATTGTTAGGGAGGGTTTGGATTAGTAGCGTGGTTCTAGGAGCTTAGACTTTTCTACAACTGGTAAGAGGACTATAAGGGTGGCAAGTTTTAGGGTGACTTGTATTAGGGCCTTTATGGTTATGTTGTTTTATGTTGTTTGCTGTTGTTTTTTCAATTGGCATATATACCTCTGTTTTACTTTATGATGCTTTCCATGTGTTCTTTAAATTCAGTAGCTTTTTATTACCTTTTCAGTGCTGTTTGCTTGTCGATTTTGAGTGGTGGAGCCGGGGGTCTCTTTGGAAGCAGCCTCTCTATCCGTGAGGATGGGGGTAAGGTCTGCCTACGTCTCACCCTCCCCAGACCCTACTCTTAGCTGTGCTATTTGTGGGATTTACTGGGTAAGGTTGTTTATATATATATATATACATATATATATATATATATATATATATATATGCTAAGTATCTTGTGAAAACCCTCTTGAGTTGTGAAAACCCCATGTAACAACATTGTTTTTTTCTAAATTTTTTAAGATAGCTTGTATACTTAATTTTAGAGTTTCGACCTAAAAAAATAAAAAAAGCGCCGAATAGATTTTTTTTTTAAAATTACGTAACACAAATGTTACATATGTAACAATGCTGACGTATGATAAAACCCAGTTTGTGTAACACATGTGTAACAAAATAACTTAGTCGGCGCTTTTTTGATTTTTTTTTGCCAAAACTAATAAAATTGAATATAAAAGCTATTTTGAAAAAATCAGAAAAAAAAAGTTTTTACATAGCGTTTTCACGGGTTTTTACAACTCAAGAGGGTTTTTATTTTAACCCAACCCTATATATATATATATATATATATATATATATATATATATATATATATATAGGGTAGGGATCCTAAGAGAACCAACCCCTATTTGAGAACTGAGAGAACCATTCTGGGCCACACATTTAATTTTTTTTTAATCACACATTTTTATGCAAGAATTTTTTTTTATTTTTTTTGAAATTTTTTTCGTTTATACATATGTGTATATAGCAATTATACATATGTGTATATAGCATTTTTCAGCTATACATATGTGTATATTTCAGTTATACATATGTGTATATTGCATTATACATAAGTGTATAATGCAATTATACACATGTGTATATTGAAAAAAAATACAAAAAAAATAAAAAAAAATTCTTGCATATAATCCAGAGATTAAAGCAAAAAAAAAAAAATTTCTGCCTTAGAAAAATTTGTGGTCCAGAATGGTTCTCACAGTTCTCAATTTGAAAAAAGGTTCTTATTTGAACCAAATCCTATGTATATATATATATATTGTATATATCGTTGTTAGTGTTAGATAAAATTTTATATCTATATCAATGAAATGCGGTTATTTATCCATTTTATATCCACAGTCACACTCACCTTCATAAAATAGATTGAAATATTTGGGATTTCCTAAAAATCACTTCTTTTTCTAGCTATGGGTAGTCATATTGAAACACTATAACGACACCATACTCAAATAAAAAGAATAAAATGCTCATTTTCTAATGGTGTGGTTTAAGAAAAGTAATAAACGATTAAAAGCTATGATCATTTGAAAATCGTGAAGGTAGTTGTTTAAAATTCAACAATACATTTTAAGAAATTGCAGCGTATCCTTTAAAAGTTGTATTAGTAATGCATAAATAAAAATGTTTCTAATTAATAATTAGACAAAATTGATCGATTTATCACCATTAGTGATTTTAGGATTCATATCATGCACATACACTTCTAAGGACATATATAGTTTGCTTTTGTTCAATTCTTAATATTAACTGAAATCAAATTCATCGGTTAATCAATATTATTAACCAATCGGTAATTGGTTTAGGTTACTTTGTAAGATTGCCATATTTAGTTCGGCTCAGTTAATTTTTGTTTATAGCTAAAACCAAACTTTGCTAAAATTTTTGCTTAGAAATACATGAATTATGGATATAAAAATTAAGCATATATAAATGTCCGGTTTTAGTTTTACCTAATGGTACAATAATACCAATAACCAATTTTAAGTGAGTTTAGTCCTTTGGTTAATTCAGTGGATTTCGTTTGGTTTCGTTTGTTTTTAGTTATTGCTCACCCTTACCCTTAGAGATTGTTAATCACGTAACACGTCATTTTTTTAAACTAAAAAATAATAGCAGTGCTATACTCAAATTAAAGAGAACAAAAGGCTCATTTTTGTAACGCCCGTATTTCATACATCTTTTTATATAATTTTATTTCAAAAACGGTCCCAGATTTTTCATTTTAAATAACAACAAAAGCAATTACATCAAAATATTGTGATAAAACAACTATCTATAAAAATTCTCATTATATATTTATTTGATAGGTTGAGTAAGCTTATATCTGAACAACTTATTTATATAACCTATAATTTATACATCTAAAATTGGGTTATAACAATATTTTCGATCCTTCATCATACCGAGGCTCGATCCAACTCTTCTAATCCCACATTGATGATTTACCTAGAAAACATTATTTAAAAAACTCTTAACCGATGCTAAGTTAGTATATAATTCAACTATAATGTTTTCAATATATCACAGTTTAATCCATCCATCCTACCATATCCCAACAATAGCAGTTTTATGAACTATGACATATTACCTACCTCTCAACGTTATATTAACCTCTGTCGCCCATAAATGTATAGGTATTTGTCACTCGTAAGTGTATAAACATCTGTCACAAGTAGGTGAATTAAAAATTATCACCCATAGGTAAATTAATAACTGACACTAGCATGTGTATAAACATGTATCACCCGTAGATGAACTAGCAGCTGTCACCCGAAGGCAAATTAACGACTGTCACCCGTTGGTGAATTAATGACTATTCACCTTATGGTGATTTAACGACTGTTCACCTGATCTTGATTTATCAACTGGCTACTCAAAGGTGGTTAAACTTAACCAATGGTAACTTAATGATTGATAACTTGATGGTTACTTTACCAACTTACCATGTCAAGTTCGAGGCATCAACTATTTTCTCCATTTAACAATTGCACATCATGTTATATTTATTTTTGCAAATCACAACACTTTTACTCGAATTCTACTACACACGTAGTATGTAACTGGTATCATATTAAATGATGTTAGGGGTCGTATAAACTCACTTGGCCGTCTAGAGCACCTATGTAGACAATTCTTTGTCGATCGACTTTTATCTCGTATAACCGATATTATATATAGAATTAAATGCAATTTCTTCAATATGGTGAATAGTATTTGTACCCGGTTAATTAATTTCCTACCACTACACTATTTAATAATAACAATGACATAAGAGTCTGTTTGGTATGGGGTAATGGAATGGGCGAGGTAATGGAATGAGCAAAGGATTGAAATGGATCATTACCATTCCATTGTCTTGCATATGGGAATGGAATGAATTCATTACACTGTGTTGTTTGATAGGCAAGATAAGACGAAGAGTGAAGATGTGTCTAGTGGTTACGACTTTGTGTTATGATCAAAGAGTCACAAGTTCAATTCCGCCCACTGACTTATTTGGTAAAAAATAAAATAAAGGCAATGTTAAATAAGGGTTTCGCTTATCATATGAAACAGCTATAACCACATACATCATATTAATCTGAACTGGATGCAAATAGTTCGTGATGCCTTTCACCTCCGATTCGTAGCCGTCACCTCCGTATTAGGGTTCTAGCTGCCGCCTATCTTTGGATATTGCAGTCCAATTTATTGGGAGGTAAAGTTCCAACTTCTGTCTATAATCTATGATTTTATTATATAATTTTAAATAATTTTTTTTTGATATAATTGCGAAAAAATTACATCAAGATAACGGGCACGCGGGCAACAAGCTGCAGCGCCACCCATTTATAGACGGCAAACCCTAACCTACTAAAAACGAACCCATGTCCCCGGAGTCGAGACACTGCTATAAATAACCCGTTGGACTCTGGCCAGGAAACGAATGGCTTCCGGCGCCAAGGAGCCAAAGGTATCAAATGCCAGGGGAACAAAAACATGTTGGTGCTCCTCAAAAGTTTTAAAATGCTTCTCAACGTTCTTCACCTCTGCTTTCTGCACCGCTTACCCTGCTACAAAACCACTTCCCTCAAACCAATAACCAGGGGAGATACACCTGTTAGGTCGACGCAAGCGTGTTTTCTCCCGACCCACCCAAAGAAAAACAGGTCTGCTGGACATATGGTGGATCTCCCGTCTGCGGGGTCTGAGAGGAAATTCACAAGAGCCTCCTTCTAGGCTGAGATACCATCCCTTCTTAAAATGTCCAAAAGAACGCCCCAGACCCAGTCATGCCTATATTTGAAACCAATAAACTCCTTACAGTCAACTGCGTGTTCCCCGTATTTGTCCAAGCATGCCTTACGGCAAATCGGACAAACTTCATCTTCATGGTACATGGAGATCACTAAACGATATTTAAGAATTGCCCTGTATTCAACCCCAGACATGGTTTAGCCCAAACCTTCGATTGGGATAACATTCAGGAAATCTTAGGCATCTGGGCTTTGCAAGCATTCAATAACTGCCTTTTGGCGGGGGGACAGATCAAAAGTTTCACCTAGGCTCTGTGCGATTTTGCCAAGAAGGGCATTCGCCAAAGTTTTCTGAGGCTTTAGGGGGTGTCCTTTTTAGAAAAACCGCCAATATCAAAACCTGGGAGATAGTCATTTATCCTTTCGATGGCCTGTACGTAGTCCAAGTCCATGTCGACAACCCCGCTATTCCTTAAGATGTGGTCTTGGAGATTCCAACTGAGCTCGCGATGCCACAAAAGCATACACCTCAACGTCTTTTGCTGAGAGGAGCCCTAATCATCCCAAACGCATTGGCAAGGATGCCAGTCGTCACTGTAGGTCACCAAAGAACGGATCCCCACATACCACTATGTCTTCGATGGCTTCCCGCAGACCCTTGTCAAAACATGATACCGTTTCATCCATCATTGCGGGTTGGTAGGTCCGCAAACCAAAAAGCAACTTAGCGACCCCCATACATGATATGAGCAAGAGGAGTTCATTCTAGAGATCCCTTAGGCAAGGCAAAAGTTTCATAAGATCAACCGCGCGCGAGGCTCTTTGCCCTGCCAATTCCCGTATAAAGTAAGAGTCCCGACTAATAGCCCCTCCAAGGAGCTTCACCCCCTTTTCTGGCCTGCCAATCCCACTGGGGAAAAGCCCGTCCCTAAGCTTCACTCCATTACAAGACGGCCAAAAAATCTCAGTTTTCTTAATATTCAGTTGAAGACCCAGGGATGGCCCCTCCTTCCGAATGATGTCTAAGGGACTCGCAATATCGATGGCATCATCGATAATTGTCCCATCATCAAGGTACCACGCATGAAATGGGAGGTTACAATTTTCTTGCATTTGGAGAACCATAGGGTGTAATGCCAAGGCGAAAAGGAGGGGACCTAAAGGGTCCCCCTGCTGAACCCCCGTAGTGGCCCCTATACAATCATTACCAACATACAACCTAGCTGGCTGGGCATATAAGAACTGGACCTACAAAAAGATAGACGGGAAATGCTGACCTCTTGAAGAAGGGCAGTCCGGTTGATAATGTTGAAAGCTTTGAAAAATCCACAGTGAGCATAGCCAAAGAACCGTCTTCATGGAAGGAGTTAAGGAACCTATTCGCACCGTGGAGCACCGCCTCTGCCCCATTAGGAGTCCCCACCCCAAATTGGAAGTCTCGTAGATACTTAGCCATTTCCTTACCAACCTTCCTCATAGCCACTTTAAATACCAGTCTGCGCCAAATGGCCCCTATTGAAATGGGTCGGATCCCGTTATCAGGTTTTAGAAGAGGGCTAGGGAGCCGAAGCAATAAATTCAGCAAGCACCCTAGGACACAACCCCCTAGCCATAAGTTAACGACTTCAGTAATAGCTGAGAGCAAACCCGTGGAAGCAACATACCCCTCTCCGCTAAGGGCGTCCAATAGATGTTGGGTCCTCAAACCGTCCCTCCAGTAGGACGTTCCTTTAGGGAAAGATCGGAGGCATCGAATCACACAGTCCCTAACAAGCGCGGGCATGATTTCGGAGTTAGAGGGCAAGGACGGAGGAGGCAACACCGAATTTTTATCAATGAGGACTTTCATGGTAGAATCCCCAAAAGGAACAACCTCACTAGAACACAACACCTTGACAGCAATTGTGAAATGACCTTCCCTTACTTTCCGGAGGCACTGTTTGACATTGTGGCTCTTTTCAGCAGCCTCACTCCCCCCCTGCTTCCTCCTTGATAAAAGAAACACCCCCATTAAATCGAAGAGAGAAGGAACCAGATCTGCAAACCCAGAACCGTCTTTCCACAAAGAAAGCGATTGCAGGATGCTGCAGCACTGCAATGATTTCCTATTCCCAAACCTTCGCTCTTGCCTAGTGGACGGTTTGACCACCCGCAGGCTACACCGCGACAATAAAAGTAGTTTGACCCAACTTTCTACAGAGCCTGGTGAAGCCACCACTTTGCGTAAGGCACCTGTCGAGGCGTGGACAAGCGCTAATCGATAGCTTGGGGGGATGCTCTTGACAGTTTGAATGGGCAATGAGAAAACCTTTGCTAAGAGGGATATATCCCCAACCACACCTCCTGAAGGACCAGGTTCCATGTCCACAGTCATGTGACGAGGTTTCTAGCTCCCAACAATGAAATCTTCCACATCTCTCGTAACCACAGAGAAGGAGAGGACGCCTCTAATTATATGTGTTTTATGTTTATGAGTTTGAACTTTGATTTAGTCCTTAGTAGGGCTGCAAATGAACCGAATGAACACGCACAAAGCCTTGTTCGTGTTCGTTCGTTAAGGAAATTGTGTGTTCACGAACAGTTCATGAACACTTACCGAACGAGTTTTTATGTTTGTGTTCGTTTGTTAAGAGAACACTCGTGTACGTGTTCGTTTGTTAATTTTGTTCACGAACGCACACGAACGTTAATGAACACAAACAAGTATTTGTGAACATAATTGAACACAAACGAACACAAAGAAGTGTTCATGAACGGAAACAAACACAAACAAATCTATATTAACTTTCGAATAAGAACAAAACATATACTAATTAGCAGTGAGCATGGAGACTAAAAATAGGGTTATTGATCTCATATAGTCATATATTTACCTACATAAATTATTTGTTTATTTATTTATTTAGGTAAAGTAAATAAAAATAAAAGAATAAAAAAATTATAAAATTAAAAACCCTATTAAACTATCGAACGCAAACAAACATGTTACCGAATGTTCACGAAAATAAACGAATGAACGCGCCCTATGTTCATGTTCGTTCATTTAACTAAACGAACGAAAATTTTTGTTTATGTTCGTTCATTTATTAAACGAACGAACACAAACGAACTCTTCGCTGAACCGTTCGCTGAAAGTTCAGTTCGTTTGCAGCCCTAGTGCTTAGTGATGTATTGAGGTAAATTTGTTAAAACTTAAATTATTATTTGAAACTTGAATTAGTGATGGTAAAGTGTTGAATCGTTATTTTATGTGTTCTTATGGCATCAATATTTTAAAGCATATGTGTTTTTATTATGTATTATGATTCATAAAACGTTTTTGACATCCTTGTTGAAGTGTTCTTATTTGTTTGGGTTTAAAATGAAATAGTGTTAGTGTTGGTACCAAAAATGACATTTCTTATTGTCATGTGTTTGATTATATGATTGTAAAAACTTCCAATTTCTTGTTTATAATCCATCGTATTTATATTATGTGTTTTTAATTCAAATAACGATGTGTCTTTTATCATTGTATCATGTTTTTAAAGTGCGATCAACTTACAAACTAACTCATTATATAGATAGATGCTTCAACTTGATATAGAACCGAAAATAAAGCTCCGTAATTGTTATACTAAAGGGGCATGAACATATATGCTGAAGAATACTTCAACTGCAAGCAACACCAACTTCAAAGTTGAAACCTTAATCACACCTCCTGATTCTTTCCTTAAAGATTCTTCTTATCATAATCCACTCACCATATATCTGTTTTAGTGTTATATAAAGTATTCAGTTTATTCAATATTAGCATTTGAAAGTATCATGCTTTATGTGGGATACATATATACCTATATAAGTGGGTGACGTCGATATGACGACCATGTACACACATAAAACGTTTAAAATTCCTAAAAGTTATAACACGATTATGGTTTTGTATAATCTACATTTTTAACGGCTTAAATCACTATTTTTCCACCCGGCTAATCCGTTGGGGACAATCTAATTCTATTTAGGGTAATTCTCATCAAAATTGTTATTTGTTTTGCTAAGTTTTATTTAACATATCAATTTTATTTTCTTTATATCTTTTAATAAAAGATGTTATATATAATTTCATATGGCTCCGGCTATTCACACCTCCCTCTTCTATTTCCACCCCTTCAAAGCGCCTCGCTTTGCTCAAAGTGAGGCGCTTGGCTCCCTTTTCAAAGACCGTCAGTACGATGTCAGAAAAGCTGAAATTTGTGCAATTGTATGGACAGACTCAATCAACCCTTTCTGACATGTAAAGGACATGTCAGAAAAACAGTAGTCAGTATTTTTTTTATTTTTACTTAATTTTCTTCCCTTTTTTGTTTTGTTTATCAAATTATTAGTATTTTCTTTTAAGCCTACTTGTTTCAACTATTAGTAAAACAAGTAATTGTCATACTTGTTTATCCAAATAACTGTATAGTATTTATATGTTGAATTTAATTATTGATAAGGTGTCTATATTTTTTTTCTTCTTATAGTGGTGTTTTAACTCGAAATTCTTTTAGTTGTTTAATCTCAATATCTCTTTTATTGCATATAAAATTATGTTAATATTTTTTAAGAGATGACGTTTTTTATTTTATTTTATTTTATAGCAAGTCAAAATATTTTATAGAGAAAGTATACCGTATAAAGACTCTTATCATATGAAGTGTAGGAAGCCAACAAATTATGCCATGTATAAACCATGGTTAAGGGAATTAAACCCAATTACAGTCTAATTAAGGGGAAAATCATACATTTTCTCTAAAACTGACTACTGCAATCACATTCTATATTCGTAAACGATTTCATAATTACGTGAATGATTTCAAATTCCAATTTGAATTATACAACTTCAATCAAACACATTACGATCGATTTCATAATCTCAATCAAACAAATTACGATTCATAATCTTATTCAATTGACGTAATAAGAGGATGTTCGGTATGTTTTGTTGATCGTCGTTTTTCAATCTGTATTCAGTATGTCACATGATTGTTGATTTTATTTTTCTGATTTAAACTTATCTGTTGATGATCCGAGCGTTTCTATTGAGAATTCGATTCCAGATATCGATAATATTGTGTTTCATGGTATAATATTTTTTCAGTTAGTTTGCTACGTTTCATTTGTCGATAACGATGTGTTCTGCATTTTCAGACATGATTACAAGCTAGACAAATGAACAAGGTGATATTGAAACTTTGAACTTCACTAATGAACACAGAAGGATCGGAGGTACGTGAACTGTGTATTTTTGAAATTTTGACGCGTTTAAATGTTTCAAGTGCATGCGTTTAAACCAACATGCGTGCGTCTAGTTATTTTAACTTTCGAATATCAAACGTACATTTATATATAATAGGGTGCGTTTATGTAGTTCAACTGTCGAATTTCCAACGTGTGTTTATAAATAATTAATGTGCGTTTATTGCAGGTGTGTCCTCTAATGTTCCTATAGCAAACTCATCCATCCCGGACGTTCCTGCATCAGTCAAACCTGTAGTAGACATGGAGTTTCCTAGTATTGATCATGCATATGAGTTTTATCAAAAATTTGCAAAGGCTGCTGGATTCTCTGCTCGAAAGGATTGTCAATATGTACACCAAGGTGTTCTACATATCAAATACTTTATTTGCTATAAGGAGGGTTATAAGCCAGTTAAAGTAGGCCCAGATAATTCCAAGGAAGATTTTATGGCAAGGAAAAGACCTTCTATCAGGACTGGATGTAAAGCACATGTAAAACTAAGTTCCAAGGATGGCAATACTTTCAAGATTTATGAATTTGTTGAAGGCCATAATCATGCTTTTGTATCTGAAGATGACATTCATTATCTATTAGCTAATAGAAAGCTGACACACACTCAAGAAGAGATTGTCTTCATTAAACATGGGTCCTGTCAAAGCTTTTAATATCATGAAGACCAAGTACGGAGGATTTGAGAAAGTTATGGCAATGGCTACTGATTGCAAGAATTTTAAAGGAGGATTAAACACCTTTATTGGTGAATATGATGCTGATATGATAGTGTCTAGGCTTAGGGATAAGAAGAAGTTCTCGCTAGATTTTTCTTTTGAGTTTTCTATGGATGAAAAAAATGCACTCACCGGTGTATTTTAGGCTGATAAGTTATGCAAAAAAAAAAAACAACTACATAGAATTTGGAGATGTGATTTCCTTTGATGCCACACTCAATACAAATAAGTATGTTTTTAAATTTTAAACTTCCATATCCAACTATTTTATGTTAATAGTTTATGAAAAACTCTTCTAATGTGTTATAGGTACAAGATGGTTTTGTACCATTTACTGGAATTGATAATCACTGTCGAATGTGACCCTTGGAGTAGGATTGTTATAATCAGTTTCCAAATCTTTTGGTAAGCATCCAAAAGTAGTTGTAACCGACGAAGACCCCACCATGAAATATGCAATACAGTTGGTGTTTCAAAATAACAGGCACATATTATGCATGTGGCCCATCATGAAGAAAGTTTCTAATAAGGTCAGTATGAATTTTTTATAAACTTAAAGTGTACGTTTGTTTAAATCCTTGGTGCATTTTAATAGTAGCAGAAAAGTTTAGGATATAGTGCATGTGTTTAAGGTTTGAAACGTGTGTTTGTTTTATTTTCAGTGCATGCGTCCAAAGTTAACCCTTGTGCGTTTATTTTCATTTGTTTTGTTTTTTAGGTGGGTAGTGCATTATGCAGTGATGATGAGTTTAAAAGGCGAATTTGTGCAATTGTATGGACAGACTCAATCAACCCAGAGACGTTTGATTTTGAATGGGGTGTAGTTATGGTTGATTATAAACTAACAAAGAATAATTGGTTGACTGACATGTTTAACATGAGATCAATGTAGATCCTTGCTTTTTACCAGGATGAACCTATGTCTGGCCTAATGAGGACAACATCAAGTTTGAGAGTGAAAATCATTTGTTTTGCCAGGCTGCAAATTCTCAGTTGATACTTGTTGAATTTTTCAACCATTTTGAAACTTCACTTGAAGCTCACAGATTTAAGCATAGGAAGAATGACCATGATTCAGGGCATACTGTTCCTGATTTTTGGACTAGAAATCCTATTGAAGAAGAGGTATCCAAAATATTTACTAGGACTATTTTCTTTGATATTCAAGAAGAGATATATGCCACGTATGAAGGATTAATAGATGTTCATAGTCAAAGACCTGAAGAAGGTTTTCTAAAGATTTATGTTGAAGATCCACAAGCACATGGTCAAGGCTTAATTGAGATATTGAGTGCGCTTTTATTACATACAATGTGCGTTATAATTTATACAATGTGCGTGCATTTATTATGTATACAAGGTGCGTTCAAAACATAAAATGTGTTTTTAATATTTTACAGGTACTTTTCAAAAGGGAAGTGCATAAGGATGTTAAAGATGTTACTTCACAATGTACTTGTAGGAGGTTTGAGCAGTATGGGTTGCTTTATAGGCATATATTTTTTATCCTAAGGATGTTTAAAGTTGACATATTCCCAAAAAAGTATATTCTGAAGAGGTGGACAAAAGATGTTGCTCCAAATGAAATAAAATATTCATTTGAAATTGGAGAATTTGATGATGACAAGAGTAAACAAGCTATAGATATTGCTAGGGAGATAGTGTTGGCTGGTGAATATCTTGCAAACATTTTAATTACTGATTTATCTAAGTTAACTTTGGTTAATGATCAAATGAAAGACATGATTAAGAATTTTGATGAGAGTAGTATGACAGATATGCTTTTCTTCTTGGTTATGAGAAACCATCCAAGTCCGAACCTACTATTTGACTACCTAATGGGATCAAGAACAAAGGTCGTGGTAAACAAAAGCGTATCACGTCCAACAAAGAAAAACAAGTTAGTCGAATGGGTAAAAGGAAGAGAACATGCAAGATATGCGGAGAGAAAGGCCACGAACGACATAAACATCAAGAATAGTTGTAGATTCATTTTTATACAACATGCATTTGAACATTGTAACGTGCGTTCAAAGTTTGTTCTTGCTACACAGTTTTTTTAATGTTTATGTACATGCGTTTTAACATACAAAAGGTGCGTTTAAAGTAGCTACACAGTGCGTTTATATCATTCATGTCATAACATAAAACTTACATACCATCCACAATACACCACCATTAAAAAAAACCGTCGTTCAAAAACACAAAAGAACCACATGAAATCAACTACAAACAACCACCACCATTATGACAACCGTCGAAATCACTAGACATATTCATACACTTAGCTACATGTATATAGTGAGCATAGCATTACATGTCATCTATTTCATCACAATTGGGCCATACAGGGTTCCAATGAGTCAATCCCGAGGCATACAGTCTAACAGTAGACACACTAGTTAGTCCAAGGCTTTAGTTAGTCAAATATTTCATGCTAGACTATAGGAAATCCATGCAAAACCCTAGTTGTGGGAATCCATGAAATTGAACATAAGATTCCAATTTGTTGCCCCGACAAGAAAAAAAACAATGTTTGATAACAATAAATCACCCGACACGTTATCCATGAAAAGCTAGTGAAAACCCGAGCAATGTGCCCACATGTATCCCCAAAGAATCAATCCATATAGACTTGTGTGAGTATTAGAATCAAAGCAAATACATTGCCACTCACACATGCATACAATCGGCCCACAATCACACGCACACACACAACTACATATATACACACACGTATACATACATACATACATACTCACATACAAGTCACCATTCTTATCCTCACAAGAGACTTTACACAAGAATGGCATCTACAAGCAATCCACAACCTTCAAGCCATGTTGATTTGCCAACAAAATCATGTTTTCCTTCCCCATAAAGTAGCAATAAGCCACCCTAGACAACTAAACACACTACCACAATCCAACAACTTCAAAAACCTAGGTGTTTCACTAACAAGAAACCTTGTTATCCCATCCCATGGACCTAGATAACTTTGACTTCCTAATTTGTCCACCAATGCTCATATATTTCTGCCCATGTGTTCCCAAGACAAGAACAAGTGAAACAATGGACCTACAATTAGCTTACACATCTACACTACATATACATACATATACACGCATATACACCACCATAAACAACTCCACATTTCAAGTTCCTAGACATATATACTAACATGGTAACAACAAAATTCCCATGACCATCTAATCTTTGTCAACTTGCCAAAACAACTTTGCTCTTTCCTCATGCAATTTTCGGCTCATACTAACCTACATAAACAACCAAAAAGCCAAGGTCAACTAATTATATGAAAAAGGAAACCATCTTTTTGCACACCATGAAAACAAGGAGTTGACTTACCCTAGTTATGAACCAATGATACTTGCCCCTTCCTCAAAGCTCTCGGCTATATATAGGCACAAGAACACAAGAAAATCACACCATAACACTCACCATACTCACTAACACTTGAACCCGCTCTCCCTCTCTTTGTTTCTCTTTGCCCGAGACCCAACACCCACCAAAGGGTCTTGATCGATCCTCCACCTTCATCATATAGGAGTCACAAGTCACTAACAAGCTTCTAGGAGTCACATTGTGGAGAGATTAGCTTATTTTCTTTTGATATTCTCGGCTACACACAAGTGAGGTATAAAACCGAACCATTTCCTTTATTTGCATAAACCTTCGATCATGGAGGAGTTCACCCGAAGGCACACACTCGCACACACCAATAAGTCACTAATTTTCTAGTGAAACTAACTTAAACACCTAAGTTTTATGGCTAAAATCCAATGTTTTCACTTAAAGATACAAACACGTATGTATACGATTTCTTACATCCTAAAAACACATACATGGACATATGCGTACACTCACACATACGTATGAATGTATGCGTCAGTATATAGGGTCGAGGCCGGCCCAACACAAGTCAATCTTGCTTAGTTTTATAACATATACTAAGGTTTGTTTTATAAACATATGTTAAAGACACTAAACACATGTGTTAACAAGCTTAACACAAGAGTTTTCTTGAAAACCGATGATAAATGCTAACATGTGTGTATATCCAAGGGTAAAATACCTAAATATTACAATTTTATACAAAGTTACTAAAAGATATGTCCACATCACATCCTAGACTTACATAAGTGACACTCGGTAACATTAAGTAAGTCAAGACATTTGTTTTACCATAAACAGACTAAACATGGCCACATTAACAACAAAACAAACATTTTCTGACACATACAGTGTGTGACACACATGGATAATGATACAGAAGCGCCTAGTCCATAGGTGTTACAGTCGGGTGAACAATTGCATGGTAGTTAGAACCAAATATAGACTTAAGAGGCCTTTAAATTGAATTTAGGACATCACAAACCAGATACACCACATCAGATTCGGTTCAGTCTAGCATCCAGACACCAAGTGAGTATTTCACGGCCCCTTTTACTATTTTTACATTTTCCAGGGGAAAAACATGCGTACAGTTTTCAATTGCAATCATGACTATTATGTGAACATGAGACATTAAGGTCCGGGATCCATTAAGCCCTCGTGTCATACAACATACCATAACCATTAGCTATGGACTTAGCCATGAAACACCGGAATAGATCTATTGGGTGGACACCCCCACTCTTGGTCAGTCGCTCTGACCGGATGACAGATATCTAAAGAGTTCTAGTATTTCACATTATTTCATTCTCTTTAGTGTACAATGGGCGAGGCACAACATGTCAAGGTTTGGTTATGGGCTCATGTCAGATCACATATCAATTATTGCCCTAGCTAGGCAATGATGTAGTCGGTTTTGGATAACATGTCCTTCATATAGAAAACCCAAGAACTCACCAACTTTGTGTTGACCTATATTTCCTTATATGCATGTTTTTCAGGAAATTAGCATGGATAATGGAACTTGTGAAGGTCGTGTGAGAGCATTTGTGGGATACCTCCTTTTGAACCGTTGTGTTTATTGTTTTAACTCTAGACGTTTATATAAAATGGTTTTAGTTTTAGACAATTAATGTTATGTTTGACAATTTGGTTGTCTAATGGAAGTTCCTGTTTTACTTTAATTAATGCTCGTGTGACCTTTGTGCTTCGAAATCATTCGAAGTCGCATCTCGCGTTTCCGCCTTGGCGGGGTGTGACAACCATAATAAAAAAAACTATTTACAAACTTAAAACACTACCACAAAAACCACCACAACCCATCCGTCATTTTCCACCCAAGATGTTGTACCTTGCCTTATGTTTCGTTGCCATATTCCTCATGATGCATTTCTCTGTGTTGCTTAGTGTCTAACAAATGAGATTATCAAAAGATGCTTGGGTTTGGAGTTTCTCTATTTCTGCATCCCTGAATGGTGATTTTTCATCATTGAGTAGCTTCTCATGGAGATCTATGTTCTTCATAGACTCCTTAAGGACCTCACTTTGTACACCACCTAAAACCACACAGGAAGAGTTAATATCATCTCTGACCTCAGAGATAGAATCCACCATGATCAGAGTTTTCACTTGAATATTGTTGAATGCATCTTTGTAGTTATCTGCCATTTTTTAGTGTTTTTAGTGGGTATGTGAGGCTTATGTATTTATAGTGTTTATTTATAAACAAAAAAACCTAATTACATATGATATGTGGTAGTTGAATATTGAATTTCAAGAATTAACTGTATTCATTACCAATCAAATCATATTTCAGTCATTAGTAACATGTATTTATTTTTTACCATTAAAATATTCATGTAACTAGATATTTTGATTTTTTTTACCATTAATAAGATAGACAACTTGGATTTTCATCATTCCATGTAAGAAAACAATAAAAAAATATACTCTATGAATTTGTAATTCATGTGCGTCTGTATTATACAACAAGTGCCTCTAAAATTTACAACGTGAGTTTTAAAACATGAATGTGCGTTTGTTTATTTGTCCCACCATATGAACTTTAAACGCACGTTACCTATAGAATCACAGATGTAACGTGCGTTTAAAATTCCCTGTTATCACCAACTTTGTCTTTTTCGTCTGTAACTTCTTTTTAATCTAATTTTTATGTTTAATCCTTCTTCTTGAAACACAATTGAAAGTATTTGACAACCAATGCGAGCATTTAATTATAAGCATATATATTTACGAAAGGTATTTTGTAGACAGTGGTGGCTGAGGTGCCCTTGGCAAAGATGTCGAGCCCCATCCGATCTCCATTTGCCATGTTAAATCCACACAAAAAATCATCATAATCCTCCCTTGTCGATTGGTAACATGTTGTGATAGTTTAAAAAAACAAGGTAGCCAAGAGGTGGTGACATTGTTGCAGTCTGGTAACGGTAATTGCGCAGGTGTTACCGTAGAGTGTCCCGACCTCCTAATATATATATATATATATATATATATAGGGGTGGATAATATGGAAACCCTATCTAATGAAAAAACCCTGCAAACCCTATGATGACCATTGATCAAGTTTGATCAATGGTCTATATTTAATCTCAATAAAATAATCAATGAGCAAGTGGATAATATTATAAAGAATGGGATTAAGGGTAGGACGGTAATTAGCCTTGCTTGCATTGGGATAGAGTTCTGACATTTACCCTCTCTCTCTTTCTTTCTCTCTCATCTTTCAAACTTTCTCAAAGATTCTTTCTCTCTCTCACTTCCACCATGATCTCCATCATCAACAGAGGCAACCACATCCATTCCTCTCCCCCGACCACCGTGAGGCCACCACCACCTCCGGCCACCACCTCACCATAACAGCCCCCTCTCTGCGTATTTCACAATCTTTCTCTCTCCTCTTTCTCTAATTTTCTATGTTCTTGTGGTTGGTACAGATCTAGACAGATCTAACGTTTTTTTTCAAGAACTGTATGTTTGAAGATGTAGTTAGATAGCACCTGATGTTTGCATTAATATTAGCCTTTCGGATCTGCAAGAGTTGAATTAAATACAAGACATTTACAATGTGATTGGTGAGTTTTATTTTTTATGGGTGAATCTGACTGTACAAACAACGACTATGATTATTTATGGTGTTACTTTATTTATATGGATAAGCTTTGGGTTAATATATTATATTTCTTTTGAACGGCTAAATCTTAAAAGTGTAAAAGTAGGCCTTTTTATAAAATTCTATGTCTTTAGCTATATTATTATTATTATATCATTGATTATAAGCTATTAACATCATATCATATACATATATGTTGTTAACGTATTGTTATTATATGACACTAAACTGGTACTTTGGGGTGTAACTAATAGATATTGTGTGGTTAGCTATGGTTGATATATGGCATGTTAATTACATATTTGGGTTAGGTTGTGTAGGAGGAAGAGAGATAAATTGCTTTTTTAACTAAAAGTTGGGTTGGGTTGTGGTAGTGATAGACTAAAGACTAAAGGTGTTATTTGAATGATTGTGGTCAATTATGGTAGATTTAACTATTTAAGTGGGGAATGGTTACATATAAAAAGTAATGTTTGAAAGAGGCCGACTAACATGTGTTAGGGTTCATATGACATACGTTATTTCAGGTTTGTAAATGGGGTGTTTAAACTAGCTTAATCAAATTGGTTTCTGGCTTTGTGAAAAATGAAAAAGGGTTTGATCTTTTTAGGGTTCATATGACGCACGTTATTTCAAATTGGTTCATGGTTTCACCTAAAAACTGTTCAAACCGGTATTAAATATGAATCATTTCTTATACACCACTTGTAACAACTGCAAATTAGTTCAGTTTTAACGTATGAAACAAGGTTCGGTAATGTGTGAAAAAAGGCTAACATACATTATCCACATGTTAACATAAAAACCCTCTACGAAAGACCGACGAATCACCACCCACCTTCAACATCTCAACGGCGACGACCATTGATCACTCTGGTGCCATGACTCCGGCAACATTGTTCCCTTGATTTTAGGATTTAATCGCCATTACCATATCCATTCTGATCGACGTTGATGGTTTTGAGTGATTTAAAAGAAGTTGGTATTCGTTTTGATCGGGCGTTGTGTAAAGCCCTTTAATTAGAAAATGTTTGTATGTGAATTAGGGATTATGTTCTTACATAAATGTAGTTGGTCTCTTCAAACAAACTCATTTCACACACATATCACTAACACGTGTAATTGGTGCACATTAACATATGTTTTTGTCGATCACAGACTTTTTTTTTTGTGAACTTCATATTAATAACGTATGCCACATGAGCCCTTTAACACATGTTAGTTGGAATCTTCAAACACATATTAACACATCACTAACATCTGTTAAAGGTACACACTAACATATGTTTGTCTTAACTAACATACGTTTGTCCACACTAACATGTATTAATGTGCATGTCCAACAACAAACCCTATGTCCCAGTAACATTGATTATAATAACAATTATTAGATAACGATAAAACAACGATCGTTACAAAAGAACACATAAAATGTATATTTATGTAAGAAAATGATAAAAACGATCATTACAATCAATACTAAAAATGTATCAAAAAACTTTTCATACATACATAATTATTTGTGAATGATAAAAAACTATCATAACTTAAAAAGATCTAGCTATGCTTCGTTCATGATACACATCTTCATCTTTAACACAAAAACATCTATTCACCTACAAAAAAAAAAAGATAACCGTGTTAGTTGGGCTCTCCAAAACACATAATGAGACATCACTGACATGTGTAATATGTTGTAAAACACATGTTTTACTGAAATAACATATGTCATATGAACCCTAACACATGTTAGTTGAGTATATACTAACGTATGTCATATGAACTCTAACACCAGTTAGTTAGGCATATACTAGCATGTGTTAGCATCACTAACATGTGTATAAACATATGTTTTACTGAAAGACATCAGTAGCATGTGTTAGCATATTCTAAAACAAATGTTTTACTGAAAATAACTTATGTCATATGGATCCTAACACCTCATATGGACCCTAACACCTGTTGATTAAAAATTCTAAAACATATATTTTACACACCCCATTCACCAAAATGATTAAAAATTTATAATCTTTATAAAAAAAACTATCATAACTTAAAAAGATCTAGCTATGCTTCGTTCATGATACACATCTTCATCTTTAACACAAAAACATCTATTCACCTACAAAAAAAAAAAGATAACCGTGTTAGTTGGGCTCTCCAAAACACATAATGAGACATCACTGACATGTGTAATGTGTTGTAAAACACATGTTTTACTGAAATAACATATGTCATATGAACCCTAACACATGTTAGTTGAGTATATACTAACGTATGTCATATGAACTCTAACACCAGTTAGTTAGGCATATACTAGCATGTGTTAGCATCACTAACATGTGTATAAAACATATGTTTTACTGAAAGACATCAGTAGCATGTGTTAGCATATTTTAAAACAAATGTTTCACAGATATAGATTACATTCCTACACCTGAGAACCAACACTAGAACAGAAACATGTGTTAGTTGGGCTCCTTAAACACATAATGGGACATCAGAAACATGTGTTAGCATATACTAACATAAAAAAATTACACACTTATTCATCAATCACATGTGATTTATCAACCTCATGTCCCTAATCCAATAACAATCTAACATAAACAAAATAATAATAATAACAAAAATAAAAAAGGTTAACATATGTTTTTTTCCATTCAAGCATTTGATCAAACACTTGGTATGCAACCAAAATCTATCCCCAAAACTGTTATTATTATTATTATTATTATTATTATTATTATTATTATTATTATTATTATTATTCTAACAAAACCCAAAACCTATTACACTAAACCCAAAACATAACAGCTTACAAAATCAAAACATAACAACTTACAAAAAAAAGTTTGAAAAAAAAATTATTTATAATATTTAGTGGCGTGACATCACCATAATTTTCTCTTCTAAGATATTGAACTCTCAAATAACATAATTTTCCCAATTACAAATTTCAACAACAAAGAACACCAACCAATTTGTCTTCAAATACAAAAGGAAAAACAGTGGAGTTTACTTATGCCTAGCACCTTCTTTTTAATTTAAATAAAATTTAATGGATTATTCATTTGTCACCACCAACTTGTCAAAAACCACAAACTTTATTTTAATTGACCATCCTTTTTCAAATACACAAAAATATAGCATCTGACATTAAAGCACTATATGGTAGTTTTCTATTCAAATATTAATAAAATCATTATATCATTCAAAGCTTCATAGTGAAAAAGCACTTTACGTTCGTCGTCTGACAAATAATTGGAGTGAAAAATCATTGTTATTAATTAATATTATTTAAATACCTGTGCCGCTGTGTTCCGGGGAATTGGATTCCGGTAACAACCGGTGGCTGTGAAGACGACGGAGCGGGGCAGATTCAACAAACCAGAAACACCAAACAATAAAACCCGAACAGAAGTGGAGCAGGCTTGTATAAATCGATTACCATATCAGAAACAGGACAACGACTTTCGCCGAGAATCAGTAGTCCTAACGATGACGATTGTGGTTGGACGGAGTTGGGAGGCTTGAGATCGAGTCAACCTAGCGGAGAAGCCGTTGATCGAGCGTTGGTAGGTGTAGAGGATGTCTGATGGTTGGGTCGATGATAATAGAAATATTTGGGAAGAAGATGATAATAGAAATATTTGAATTTGATTTTGAAAAAAATGAAGAGAGAGAAGAGGGAAAACAATATAAATAGGGAGAGAGAGAAAGGGGATAGAGAAATTGTCTATATTGCCCTTTTAATATTATAATATAGTAAGTGATGTGGCTTAATATGGGCCAAGTGTTGGGTTTCTTGGGGTTTTTTCCATTTTGGAGGGTTTCCTCCCTATACTTTCCCTAATATATATATATATATATATATAATATTTTGTATGGCTTGGATATCCAAACATAAAAGTTTAATATTAAAAGTTAGCTCTCTCTGTAAAAGTTAAAATATTAAAAGTTATAAAAGAAAATCAAAATATACTTTAATGTGAAAATAAAATAAAGTGAAAAAAAAATCACATGTCAAAGTATTTGTGCCTTGGTGTAAATAGTTACTAGTGGTATTAATGGTCGCGCTATGCGCGCCTTGTAATCCTGTCATCACCGAAACGGAAACCCGATATCTTCCATTAAACATACAACTTTTTCAAAAGAAACACAGTAAAATAACATAACATAAATTCGCGTTAACAAAAGAACTGGGAAAACATAGCTGAAACTATCATTGAAATAAATAAAAATAAGCGTTGTTACAACTGAATCCAAAAAAGACATAACATCGTTTTCTTATTAAATGCCTAATGCGATCAAATGACGTCTTCATTCATGACCTGACACAAACCAACACCAAGCAACCCTCGTTGCAGCCATCATTGCTGTTGAAACCTGCATTAGCTAAGACTGATGAATGATTTAATTGGTTCAGAGTTTTTCAGAAGCATGGTTGCAAGGCGGATTGCAGGTTAAGACCTATCATCCAACGGCCTTGCCACGCCATCGTCATTAGTTTGTCAAAATGTATGTGGAACTCATCATAACCAAGTTGAAAAACTAATAACTATACGTCTTATATCAGTAAACCAAACACAGATTTGAACCACTCATGTGACAAAGCCCGTGTCCAAAGGTAAGTGATACATCAAAATTCATGCAACCCCAAAAATGTAACAAAAATAGAGCAAATTTAGGGAAGACATGAAGAACAACGACAACCGACAAATTTGGCGAAGCCACGTTGGTGTCCAGATCGTTGCTTCATCACTTAGAGGTGTCAACGCGAGTTCTAACGTGGGAGGCAATTGTAAAGCTAGATACACGTGTTAACAAAATCAGTAACAATAGTAAAGAATAGAATAAACACATACACAATGCAACAAATAAAGTGATGTAAACGTCACATACGAATACACAATTAACAAACTTGGCGAAGCCACGTTGGTGTCCAGATCGTTGATTCATCACTCAGAGGTGTCAACGCAAGTCTTAACGTGGAAGCCATTTTGAAACTACATAATTACAAATAAGGGTTCATCACAGAAAACAGGTCGACTCTCTAAGGCTCAAAAAGGGTGATCAATTGTGGTTGTGACCAAACAATCGCCTTGCCATAACAATACAACCAACCATTCTTTATCATCATCGCCTTAAGCCCTCTTTTTTCAAAACCAAAAAAGAGCATAAGAAAACAGAGATTGAGTTTTAACATAATGCGTGTGTTCTGAATTACCTTCAAGAACCAAATGCAGAGAAAAAGGACAAGAAGAATCGAACGTTCTCTGCCAGAATAAGAAGAAAATTATAGTAGTTAAATGAATGGAATGATCTATTGAAAAGGCTTATAAAGGGGGTGAGGAAGACATCATAGGCAGCCATGTGTAATGCAGCACGTAAAATTTAAACTCGGAAAAAATTAACCCCAAACAATCAAACTCGGGTCCACTTGATTTTAAAGCCGTAGCTTCAGTGACCAATGAATACATATATAATACGTCAATACCACTACCATGCTACAATATGCATGGGGATGCTTCTGTGAAGCCATCCCAATCGCCAATCTGCCAGCCATAAGCACAACACTAATGAATATCAAAAATATGTTATGTAAAGCATCATAAAATGCAGTAGATTGAAGTTACTATTCATATCACTGACCTATTAATTATTGATAGTCTTGAATAACCAATGACAAAGTCTGTTAAACATAGCACACAAAACCCATATTATCTAGGGTTCAAACCATCACTGGCTCAGCAAACGCATCATAGCCACACTTTTTTTGAAACATACATTAAGGCTCAGAGAATGGCAATTAATTGTGGCTACGATTAAACTATCGCCTCGCCAAAACAATCTAACCAACCCTTCTTTAACATCATCTCCTTAAGCCCCTTTTTTTCATCATCGCCACAGAACTATAAAATACATCAAAGGTAAGCCACACAGCCCGTGATGAGAAATTATGTATGTATTAATAGGCCAGCGATTTGAATAGTATAGCCTATGGCCTTTACGCTACTACTACTGTGATGTTAGCTGTTCAAACTGGTTTGATCTTTCCCAATCATCCTAATCGGAACTTGTATAGCCTCACATTTTTTATAAGCATAACTGTAAGGCTCAAAGAAGGGTGATTAACTGTGGCTGTGACCAAACTATCACCTCGCCATAACAATAAAACCAACCCTTCTTTAACATCATCGTCTTAAGCCCTCTTTATTCATCATAATGTGTGTATATATATATATATGTAAGGCGTTAAAAGCACTGTCATCCTACAATGAATCATTCAATTTCCACGCCAATAAATATTTTGATAAAATGCAGTTACGGTTCTTGCAAACCCAAATTAGGCACAAAATCAAACACACGGGGTTGCCTGTGTTAAGCCATCCCACTTGCTAGTTTCACAACCATCATAGGAGAATATCACATACAGCGTTGTAAACTCAGATACAAATCATAACCTTCAATATCACTTAAAGGTTTCAATGCAAGTCCTAACGTGGGAGCCAATTCTAGACCTAGACACACGAGTAAAGAAAACCAGTAAGAATAGTAAACAACTGGAAACACACATGCACAGAATACACAATTGACAGACTTGGCGAAACCATGTTGGTGTCCAGATCGTTGATTCATCACTTAGAGGTGTCAACGCAGGTCCTAACGTGGGAGCCGATTCTAGACCTAGAGACTGGGTTAACAAAATCAGCAAAATAGCAAACAACTGAATAAACACGTAGACAATGCAACTCCCAAAAGCTCAAATGTTTTTTGACCCGTTATCCAAGATGCAAATGACAAAAAGAAAACTTCCAAATTGGTTTTAAACCTGTCGACTGCTGATGACTCACATAATCAAAATATAAAAACAGGCATAAACAGTCTCATAATAAGGTAGAATTAGGCTCATATTGTTGATATTGGGTGCTTAATTCGTTCCTATCTGTATTTCTCAGGAAACCGAAGCTCCAAGATGGAAACAGAGGATTTCCGGCCAAAAACGAACAAAAACTGGAGATTCCTGAAGATACGAGACTTGCAACATGTTCCCTATATGTTTTGAAGACAATCCCGGGGCTTAAACAGAGAGAAAATTAGTCCGGTACTGACCAAGCAGGCCCACGCTCACTTGCACGAAAGCCCTGCACGCTAGAAGACAACGCAGCAAACTTGGAGGGCAAGGAAACTTGGGGAACAAGGCTGAGCACGCCGATGCTCATAGCACTTGGCACAGGCGTGCCAGACACAAAGTACAGACAAGATCAGACCTACCAGCAACAGAACGTACGTGTAACAGCAAGCCCGCCCTCGACACCCTTTGGAACGGCCGTGCAGCCTTTTGAAGTCTATAAATAGCAAGCTAACCCTTACCATTTGATCATCCCTTCTTGTGCTCTCTTGGGGCCGAACCCCAAGCTTCTTCCAGAGATCTTGGGGTCTTGTGGGAGGCCTTCTGGCTCTCCTAACATCTTGTTAGGGCCCGTCCTACCTTGATTGCTTGGCCAAGAAGAGGATCGTAGAGTAGTTCATATGCAATAAAACATCGAGGGTCATGAGGTTTTTAGATGCATAACACTTGAAGATGGATAGCTTGTCTATGAGTAGCCATGTTCTTGGGTTGATCGTTCGACATGGTTGTGTCTTTCTATTATCATGAACCCACAATTTCGATATGTAGACTTTTATTATTGTTAGTAGTAGTTTTATTTTTAGTTATTTGTTGTGTTATCTTCTTCTAATCTTTATTTGTTTATTTTTGTGGCAGGTTTGAATGATGATTAATTTAATTAACTTAAAAATCAACTATAACTTAATAAAGTAACTAAAGTATAATCAGCTTCTGGTAGCCCCGAGCTAGATCCAAGGCGAGGAAATCGGTAGTGAGACAGATCCTTCAGGCTTCTGATATCAAAACCGAATTCTAAGCAACGGCTTCTGAAGTGGACCAGATCTGAGTGCACTACAAGAAATTTGGTATTTACCCACACATAGTATGTGTAGAAAAAACCATATAATGTGTTAGTAGTTACGTTTACCTACACATAAATTAAGTGTCATGATGTGTAGACTCAGCACTGTGGATATAGATCATTACCTACACATTTATTATGTGTAGGTATAGAGCAAGTTATACCTACACATATATGTGTGGCTAAAACTAATATATATGTGTTGGTAAAAGTATAGAAACTTGTTAGATTGGCGTATGACATGGCAGCTGATGTGGCATCCAACGTGGAAACTAATTATGTGTAGGTAAATATAAAAGATGTGTAGGTATTGATTTTAACATGTGTAGAAATAATATATATTGATGTGTTGGTAAAAATATATAAATGTGTAGATAAAAACCACGATTTATTTAAATAATATTTTTAAATGTATACAAACAAATAAAAAACAATTATAGAAACATACATGATCAAATTTACATTCTTAATCAAAACACAAGTGTTTAAACAACCAAATAAACAAAGTAGATATTTGCCATAAGTAACTAACGGGTTATACAAAATTACTAAATGACATTACTCATCGATACTTTCATCAACCTCTAGAGTATCACCTGAGATTGTCCAGATGTGCTTGATAGAGGAGGTATGATAGTTTTCTCAATCAGTGCTTGTTCCATAATTTCACATAAACTTATCATTGTTTGAAGTGAATGGACCAGCTCATCATAAGTAGAACGCTTACATTTTTTAGTCGCACCCACTGTGTTATCAGCAGTAACTGGATCACGTCCCTACCCATACAAACGAATAGAGCTTTGTCTAAGTACATTCTCAATAATCGACTTGTCGCTCGTTGATTCCACAATATGATGGTTTTCTCAACTTCATCATTTCTTCCTTTTAGAAAAAAAAAATACAATAAATTAATTGTTTACCAAATAATGAATACATACTTTGTGATAGAAAAGAAAAAGTAAACTTACATATATTGCAGCCACATTTTTAGATATCCAATTTATATGTATCCAATATATACATATACTTTTTTAGATACGCATGGATATTTTTAATGCCACGACATTCACTAAGTACATATATATCTAATATTTACACATATTGTACATTTTTTAAAAAGTGTAGATATTTATTTGACACGTCATTTAAAATAAAATTATTATCTTTTATATGTAAAACAATATTTACACATGTTGTACATTTTAAGCGTATGTAGGTATTTATTTTGCCATGTCATTATCAAAAACTAAAATAAAAATTTATATAATTGATTTATCTACATATTTGTTTAAATATATTATGTGTTGGTAAACATAATCATTTACCTACACATATATTAGTTGTTTACATATTTGTAGATAATTTACATACACACAACAAAATTTTACCATATGTGTAGGTAGTTAAACATTTAATTGATGTCAATTTTGGGGGGAAATTTTCCCACCAACTCTAATGCGTAGGTAAAACGTATTACCAACATATATTAAGTGTTAGTTGTTATTTAACATAAATTGTCAACAATTACCCACACATGTACAAAAATGTGTAGATATTTACCCACACATTTACATGTGTAGTTAAGTTATGTGTTGGTAAACACCCCAAATTCTTGTAGTGGTGACACATTTCTGGTACATGCCAGATGACTGAGTAATTTTCTTGGTAAAGGGATGATTCCCTACGGGTGCAGCAGTGATCTTCAGATTTCACACATTTAGGATTATGTTCCACTATTATCAAGGATTTTATTCAATAGTTGAATGACTTTCTTGGCAAAGGGAGGATTCCCTACGGGCGCACTAGTGATCTTTTGTATCATACGCCTTCAGAATTATGTTCCACCTTTGTTAAGGACTTCTTTTAGCTCGGGAGGTTATGGGTTGGGTTAATTAAGTCATCAATCATCAAACCAACTTTATATTTATCAGGCCTATTAATATTAAAGTGTCACTAAAGATAAATAAAATAAAATAAATATTCTTTATCTAGTTCCCGTTAATACAACACCGTAAGCCAAAGGGGATACGGAGTCGCCTGAGCCAACTGTAAGAGAGATCCCTCGATCTTCATGATCGTTAACCTTCTTAGGCGATATGCTGTTGGTCAAACTCGGGAATGATCCTAAGGAGAGATCCTTAGGTACGAAACGCGAGAGCTAAGGTGAGGTGTACGGTGTTCCAGGTCGGAAGTGAAGCCTCCAATTTAAGAAGAAGATAAGTTCGAAGACTAGAGACTTGACCGCAGTTTGAGGAGCCCGCTATAACGCGAAGCCCTGGCGGAGTACCTCAGGTGGAACGCACGCTGGAGAGGTTTTGCATTCTACTCAGTAGTAGCTTCCGCTTCTCTATAAAAGAGTCAACACTTCAAGATCACTCTTTTCCTCCTCACAATTAATTAAACTTACTATTAATTGTAATAATAAACTTAACTACTTATTCGGAGGGTCCTGAGATGTGCATATTTAATCTCTCTACTATTTTTATCTTTTTCTTTTATTTTATAAAACCAAAACATTTTTCAAAAACTATTTTTATTAAAAGAACCCCTTCGTTTTATTTTACTTTTCAAAACCGATCAGTTAGTTGATGAAAATGTTGTGTAGGGAAAAGTGTGAACTTTGGAATACGATACTCAATACTTACCCTAGAAGCTATACTATACACGTCAGGTTCTCTGCCTATGTGTTGGTTTTAGTTTCTAAAGTAATTATTGTTTACTTTATAAATTTAAAACTTGGTAAAAACCGGTTTAGTAAAAATCAATCGTTTACCCCACTTTTTTTGGAATTAAAACATCAAGCTTTTGGCACCGGGGAAATGATATATTTTTAAATACTAAAACCACACACATCAAGTTTTTGGCGCCGTTGCCGGGGAACACAATTATTTCCGAAAAAAAAAAAACCCAAGTCACTTAACTGATCGATTTATTTTTCTTTTTCATGTTTATTTTCACTTTATTTTTCTTTTTGTTTTCGGTCTTCTTTATTTTTCCTTTTCATTTTATTTCTGCTTTATTTTCGATGATTGCGGTTGTTTTAGTTTTTATTTGCAGGGGTCCTTCAAGATTAGCTACCTTGGAGAATTCCCGTGGAGGAAACCGGAACTACCAATTTCATCAACTTTCATTTTGGATGGTTTTTATTTCTTCGTTCTTTTCATTTAGAAGAGGTTTGTCATATCGTGAAGATCAGCAGGTAAGTTTAGTTAAATGCGGAAAATAGGCTGGGTGAGATTTTTCTAAAATTTTAAAACTTAAAATGTTTTCGGAGCTTAAAGTTGGGTTTCAAAATTTAATAAGATTCTTCGCATATTTTGGAAAACCGTTTAAAGTTTTTTTAAAAATTTGATCCTCACCCGCCATTTTCCGTCATTTTTCTATTTTGAGCTCTCGTCTTCACTTTTAGGTATGTATAAAACTTTTCTAAATAACTTTCTTTTTCTTTTCTTTTTTGTTACTTTTCATGCACGCGAGTGCATGTTTGGAACGTGTTTAATCTATGATTAGACATGTTCCACCCCGCTAGTGTTTCGGCACTAGTATTCTAATCCCTAGTATTAGTATTTTATCTATTTAGTTTACTTTTATATTAGTTCTTAGGACAGGTTGGGGACAACTTGATATTTTGGAGCCGCCTTTCTCGACGTCTTTGTTTGGAGGATGCAGGTTTCACACGAGTGGATTCATCGTTAATAGGGGAGTATTAGTTTCTGTAAGTGCATATTCATGTATGTCCCCATCTGATCCGGTACTGAGTGTCAAAGGTTCAGATAATCAGAAAACGACCAAGATTATGAAGATGTTGAGTATTAATAGACACATTCGAACCCACGAGGGTCGAATGTAGCTCAACATAGTTCGAATGTAGATTGAATGGTAGAGAAGGTTTCATTCGTACCCACGAGGGGTCTAATGAACACCATCGACCTAATGAAAGGGGTGAATGTGGAAGGCTATATAAAGGGAAAAGTTAGTTTGTTTAGTTAGTTAGTTATCATTTGAGCTTTTCCCTAGTTTGTGTGTGTTGAATATTCTCTGTATTAGGTCTAGGATTTCATCTGTAAACATTGATATTTGATCAAATACACGAGTAAAGTTATGGAAATTGCTCGCTGATTCGTTATTTGTTTTTCATCACGATCTTTACGGTTTATTTCTGAATCATTTTGCACGATCGGAGGGGATTCCGCACCCTACTGTTGGTATTCGTGAGGTCACGGTTCGTGATTACGATCCTAAAACGAATTCTCAATTGGTATTAGAGCATAGGCTCGATTTCACGATTGCAAATTGATCTGAATTGGTGAAAACAAATTAGAATTCAGGTTTAAAAGTTCAAAACCCTAGAAATTTTGAAGCTTCTCATAAAAACATGGTTTTTGATTGAATTGGAGTTGAAATTGATGTTATTATCAAAAATTCTTTCACAAATATTTGTCTAAATTGAAATCTGCTCAAAACCTATCCAAAATCATTACATTTGGTGAAAAGTTTGTCAAAAAACCGATCAGATTCGTGTTCTTGAGGTTGAAGATGACGAACATACCTGAAAAGGTCGAATGTGAGCTTCGAGGGGTCGAACCTAGATTATTTTAGGTCGAACCTGGTTATTTTAGGTCGAAAGTGAAACTTTTTAGGTCGAACCAAGAATTTTTGTGTGTTGTGTTTGTTCATTCGACCAGACTGGGTACATTCGACCTTACGGGAGGTCGAAGGTGGAGTTAAGTGGTCGAAAGTGAGTTTACTGTGTTTCAAGTTTCACATTCGAGTCAGATTAAAGAGTCGAACCTGGTTATTTACACATTCGAACCCTCGATTACGTTTCTTAAGGTCGAACCAAGACTGAGTTACATCGACCCTTTTAAAAGGTCGAAGCCTGATTTCAGAAATTTTTTGAAATAATTTTTGTTGAAAAATGATAAATTACATGGCCATATCAAGAACTGATGAGCAGATAAGAGCTCATATAGAAGCTGAACGACAACAATTACAAAGACTAAATTCTAAAGTGGACATCATTTGGGGATTTCCAATGACACCGAGACCTATTGTCATACTAGCTCTAGCCGTGCAACCAACTGATAATATGGTACAAGTTAACAAGTGTGTTAACAGAGAAGGTGTTGAAGGTAATGTTGTGTGTTTAGTCAAAAAAAATGAGAAATGATGATTCAAGTGAATTGTCAGAGAGTGTTTTGAGTTCAGATACGAATTCAGAACAGAGTGAATCAAAAGAGAGTGATATCTCAAATATTGATGCAAAAACTGATGGTGGTAATAAATCAGATGATGAGTAAGATCTAGTGTTGACTGTGCTAGTTGTTCTGAATGTGTCAATTTGAAACGTGAATTGATGACACTTATTGAGGAAAAAACATAACCTAGCAAATGAACTAGAAAATTGTCAAAACCTAAATAAAGCTTTTGAAAAGAATGAAAAAGATTTGTTAAATAAAATTGAATCTTTAAAGCAAGAAATTTTAGAAATGAATAAAAGTTTTTCAATAAATAACACCACATCAGAGTTGAAAGACACAACATCTTGTGTTGAAGTTTCAAATTCTGAGGTGAAGTCCGATTCTAGTCAGAAAAATAAAAATGTGGTAGTCACTTCAGAACATGATTCTGAAGAGGAAACCATATTTAAATTTCCTGATGGAATGGAAGGATCCTATATGTTGGTAGGACAGACAAGTTGATTCTCAATAAAGATTTTCCAATTGATAATATCGAACAATCTTTACTAAAATGTATATATGTTGATAATATCAATTTGTTAAATCTATTTAAAAATAAATTTGGTCATTTGTCGTTTGAACTAAATCCTAACCAACATGAGGATCAAAAGAAAAACATTGAAAAGAAAAATGTTGAAAACAAGAAATGTTCTAAAGAAAAAAGGACCGAAACCAAACAAATCGAAAGGAAATGATCAGATGAAAAATTCTCATCAAAATAATTCAAGAAATTTTTCATCTAGATCATATGATTCTTATGATTATTCATATACCTCTCTATTTGATGGTTATTGGGGAAACAACTCACCACAGTATTCTCATGGTTATGTTGAACGCAGAAGTTGTTTTGAATGTGGTAAAGTTGGTCATATTGCTGCTCATTGTCCCTACTGGTATTGGGATGACGGGTATGCATGTGATTTTGAAGAGTATAGGTCTTGTTATAACTGCGGAGAGTGTGGGCATTTAGTTGCTGCCTATCCGTATGTTAAACAGAAAAAGACCGAAGTGAAATTTGCTAAAAAATTTAGGCAATGTCAAAAAGCCTGTATCCCCAAAAACCAATCAAAAAACAAAAGGGGAAACAGTTGTGTATGACAATCGTAACAAAATTGCCTTGAATAAAATTGAAGATCGTGAATGGGTTACTAAGGTAAGGGGGAGTTCTAAGGCTAAGCCTAAGAACAATTCTAAAACCTGGGTCTTCATCAGTTAAGTCTGAGAAGATTCCAAACAAAGTTCAGAAGCAGGTTTCAAATAAGAAATCTAAAAAGTCAAAAATCGAAGAAATTTCAACAAAATCTAAAATAAACTCTGAACGTATTTGGAAACCTAAATCACTTTCTAAATCAATAGCAATTTTCTACATCAAATCAATCCATTGAGTAACCATTGAGTAACCACTACAATTATATATTGGTAGGCTTGAAATCAAAGTTTAAAGTTCAGCATGGTGATATAAACTTAAAATCAACAACTGATCCAACGTATCGTTGGCATATGGTCTTAGTACCGAAATTTCGTTTGATAGATTGCCAAAATCAGAGGTTTCGGGTCGTTATATTGAAAGTTATCTGGGGATGGCCTGATTGATCTTTTGCTGTATTGATTTACAGACCTTGACTCAGTCAGGGTATCTTATTAAAAGAGCTAATAAAGCCAAAACCCTAAGTTACCGAATGAGGAACTTAACATGTGTGATGATAATCAAATATTATCTAATGCATCATATCAATACTATGATGAAAGTCATGTATGATATTAGTCCTCACCCTGGTAGAGTGCACAAGTCGCTTTGAAGCATTAATTTGCTAATCTGTCACCTTTGTGCTTCGTACTTTGTAACAAACAGATAACTACAATATAATCACCGCGTTACGATGAAGCTTTGTGCAATTCTTGATACGGGAATGTGTCGCGAGCGCGGGGACCATAGATTATTCATTATCTAAATTACCATAATGTATCTAAAGTGCTGAGCAATAAATGATAATTTTGGGTTTAAGTGGACAAACATACTGGTAATGGTTGTAGGATGTTCAATGACAAAAACATAAAATTGATCAAAAAGAATTTTGACTGACTGTTTCAATACTGATATGATCCTCTTAACGGGAAATTCACAAAAATATGTTTAGTTTACTTTTATGCAATTACATTTGAAAATTAAAAAAGATTTTTGGTGTGTTGTAGCATAAACTTTGAAAAATCAAAAAGTTTTGTTTCAACTTTATTTTCGATAACTGATGATGGGATACTTAATGTGAATACTCAGTTACTTAAAGGTGAAAAAGACTGCAAATTTTCAAGTTTCTGGTACACATTGAAAATGGTTTAATAGTTCAGGGGAGAACTATTGAGGGTGAAAAGGAATGTGAAGAGTACTTCCGAGATTTTTGTTGTATCTAACGCTGGTTGTAGTTTGTGCAGTTTTTAGTAATTTTTTCTGCAGAATCAAATACAACAGGTGCACTACTCAAGACTCATCGACAAAGTATGTAACTGAACAAGACCCAATCCCGAACCTCATGATCACCAAAACAACTATCGTCCAAATGAAGTGATAAAAGAAATGACTGAAGATTGAAGAATTCAAGTTTGTTGTTTGTCTTCATCTCTGGACCAACAAATGACAAAGCCAATATTTCTTGAGTCTGTCTGAAATTTCGAAGCTTACTGCAGAGATAGACAAGAACCTCGACACAAACATGCCTGAAGATGGAAAGTTTTCAAGTCGTTTAAGACGATGAGATCAAAACTTGAAGAATTGATAACTTTCTGATTTGGTACATCACTAGCTACGTCCAAGAGGGAGATTGTGAGTGAATTATTCATATATGTCCCCAGCTAGTGATCCGGTACTGAGTGTCAAAGGTCAGATAATCAGAAAACGACCAAGATTATGAAGATGTTGAGTATTAGTAGACACATTCGAACCCACGGGGGTCAAATGTAGCTCAACACAGGTCGAATGTAGATTGAATGGTAGGGAAGGTTTCATTCGTACCCACAAGGGGTCGAATGAACACGTTCGACCTCATGAAAGGGGCGAATGTGGAAAGCTATATAAAGGGAAAAGTTAGTTTGTTTTCGTGAGTTAGTTATCATTTGAGCTTTTCCCTAGTTTGTGTGTGTGTGATATTCTCTATATTAGGTCTAATACATGAGTAAAGTTATAGAAATTGCTCGGTGATTCATTATCTGCTTTCATCACGATCGTTACGGTTTATTTCTGAATCATTTTGCACGATCGGAGAGGATTCCGCACCCTACGGTTGGTATTCGTGAGGGTCACGGTTCGTGATTACGATCCTAAAGCGAATTCTCAGTTTCTTTTGCCTTTTTCTCCAATTCTGCACTTAAATTTTTAAGTGTGGGGTGGACCATTATTGCTGCTTATTTTATTTTATCCTGCAGGTAATGATGTCATTTGATTGTGTGTTGTCCGGTACCCTCTTAGCAGTTTGATACCCGTAGCGTCATTCACGGTCATTTTGGCAGGTTTGTGTAATCTATTAGGCTCGTCTGAGTAGGCACTATTAAGCATTTATGCCGTATGGCTCATATTAAAAGATCGTCGAAATTATATGAAGTTAATTAAACCCAATAGATCCGTTTAAATAAAATAAAATCAAGTAGAAAAATAGGATTGCATGGCAAGTGAAAAATACCCTGAAAATATGTTTAAAACCGATACCTTATCCTACCCGTTTTTTCGTGTGAAAGTTTTGAGCCTTTTCACGAGCACCATGCTTGCAAAAATAAATCGTATACTTCTCGTTTCGTTTGACCATGAGAGACGTTCAACCTTGGCATGTCATAGCTAGAACTTGTGCAACTTATGCGTTTTGAGATCGCACTTGAGGTGAGAGATTGTAAAAGTGATCAAGACACCTAGGACATACCCCTTCCATTTTTCATTAGCCTTCCACAAATTTATCACTCACCTAGTTATCCCACTTGAGCCTTAGCCTTTTTCATTTCGTTCATCACACTTAGCCCATGTGATGATCTTGGCAAAGAAGGCGGTGCTGCAGGCTATTGAGACACTCTTGGGCAGTTTTGAGATGAAAAAGAATAGACCAGACTTCACGGTGTCCATCGAGAAAAGTTTTGGCAACTGAAGAAAAACAGCCAACCAGAGTTAACACACCAAGGAATAAGTTTCACTGGAAGCAACAGTTGTATTGTCTAGTAAAAAAAGTTTGAAGAATAAGTCATAAAGCTCGACAATAAATGGGCCGAAAGAAAAACAATTTTGTTTGAAGGTTTATTTCTAGGACATTCCTAGCGGAGGTGATTAGGTGTGAAAACCGAACGATTCGCAGAATAGGGACGTCAGAGCAGTAAGTCTTTGGGGGAGGAGTTTCATGAAGCCCATCATTAAGAGTTTGACATTTAACCATTACTTCACAGCCGCTGCCAGAGCCAGAACACGACAATAGACACCCTTCCTACCCATTTACCACTACATCATTCTCACGCCTCAAAAGACCTTGTGATTTGCAGTTTCTCACCATTTTATAGCGGTGGATATTCGATTTGTGTACAAGCCTATGATCTATGCTTGCCTTGGGTAGAACTTGAGTGTTCACCCCCCAAAACTCACTTAAATGATAAACCCGAATAATGAGTGAACATTGTGAGAAGGTATAGGGTTGGGCATAATAATACAGGTTAAGTAAGCATGTCATGCACTCTTTATTTTTCTCATAAAATAAATAAATGGGTTGAGGGTTTGTTAATTACAGTATGCCTTAGTGTACTTGTGTCTGATTGCTTGAGACAAGCAATAGTCTAAGTGTGGGGTATTGTGATGACTCACATAATTAACATATAAAACAGGTATAGACAGTCTCATAATATGGTAGAATTAGGCTTATAATCTTATATTGTTGATATTGGGTGCTTAATTCGTTCTGATTTATATTTCTCAGAAAACTGAAGCTCCAAGACGGAAACAGATGATTTCCGGTAAAAAAACGAGCAAAAACTAGAGATTCCTGAAGATACGAGACTTGCAGCATGTTCCCTATATGTTTTGAAGTCAATCCGGGGGCTTAAACAGAGACAAAATTAGTCCGGGAGTGACCAAGCACCCCCACGCTCCTTTCCATCTTCTTTGGTAAACAAAAATTTACTTGTCGCATCTTCCTCCTTAGATTGCTTCTAGGTGCGTTCTTCGAAAGCCATTAATGTTCCCACAGCTCTTGGAATGGCATCATATTAAGAACATCAAATTGTTTCGCTTGCAATAACAATTTGAATAAACTTTTCCGGTACTGAGCGTGCTGTGTTGTGCAAAATACCTTGTTAATACGCTAGTTTTATATATACTTTAATATTTAATTGATGCATTTTATGTACACTTTACTTTATATTCTTTATAATAAAAATACACCGATATGAGTATAAAAGATATTGCTTTCCCTTTGTTTTAGTATTTTAACAAATCATTGCAAAGACAAATAAAATGATACTTTTATAAATGTTGAGGTTTCCCAAAGCAGTTTGTAAGGAAGGCAAGATTGGGATGACTTGAAATCTATAATCTATCTATAATAACTTATAATAAAAGAATTGAACTTTGATGATGTGGCATTCAATGGAGGCCTCAACTCCTCTTTGAATGTGTCACGTGGCATCATGTAGGATTTTTTAATTTTTGAGTTTTTTTAATAAATCTATATATTATAATTATTTTAGGAAAAGATAAGAATTTAAAAACAAAATTAAATTTCTCTCTAATATTTCCTCCCATAACTTTTAAACGTTAATATCTTTTATATACGAGATTTTTTAAAGAAAAAAATTGCACCAAATTAACGAGCGTTTTTATTATCTTTCCAGCGAGTACCATAGTGCTATATAAAAAACGGAGAAAAAAAACAACTATTTTTGTGGGGTTTTGTTTTCAAATATATTTTACTCTACTAATAAATCACAAACGATAAACATAACTTCATAGGATACATACTACACATGGGGTTTTATAATTAATGAATGATGGAATGAATTGGTGGACTTGGTGACGTCAGTAGCAAACAAATCACAAGATTTTGGTGGAGTCATGACTCATGACTAATTCAACTTTGGGCTCATAATTACTTAAAAGTGGATATAAATTTGTTGGACTTGGGCCGACGGTGTAGTTGTTGCGTCAAGAAATTGAACAACCCATAAGCAGATAAGGAGGTCGGCAACATAGGAAATTAGGAAGTTGAGGAGGATTATTTTTTGACGGCTGTGGAGAAGAGTTCGACGAAGGTAGGAGGGTTGCACAACACAAGGAACAAGGGGAGAGGAGATGGTGGTTTCTACCCTAGCTATGGCGAGGTTAAGTCATCTGTGATTCTCTCCGGTGAATGGTGAAGGTAAGGGTAAGGGTTTGTGTTTGTCGAACAATTGGATTGAAATTATGAATGTTAAACTTTTGATTTCAATTGTGGTTTACATTAATATTGGTTTTGAACGTTTATTGAATGATATGCTTGTTTTGGATTTGATCAACCAACGCGGTTTCTTATCGAGGGTAATTGAATAGATGCAAGTTGTGTCTGTCAATATTACTAGTAATTAAGATATTGTTAAGTGATAATCAACCGAGTAAACAGTCGTGCTCTAGTTATCGGCTGTCAGCGAAGTCATTAATCAACTTACTTTATCAATCATATTAAACCACAAATCATGTCTATGTGATTCCAATTGACCCGTTTGCAAACCTGAGTGAATTTGGCTAACCAGAATCCTAGAGAGATCAACCCTTTCTCATATTTGTTTCTAGATCAAGTTCAGTTTTTAGTAGTTTAGCTACTCAATTAAATATAAAGTTCAGTCTTAAATTAATTTAGTTATTTTTAGCTTAAATAATCAAACAAAACATGTAATACTAACAACAATTGAATAAACTTTTCCGTTACTGAGCCTCAAAGGTTACGAACCAATCTTTTATCATCTAAGGTATGCCCAAGATTGCTTGCTTGTGATGCAATCTTACTAATCTTTCCCGCTTAGACATCGAGTGAATCATTAACATTCATCTTTAGTGATTGAAGTCCGACTCAGGTGTCTGTATCCGTGCTTCTTTACCCCTATAAACACCTACGTTCCGAGCCTTCAGGATTCCCAGATAACCATCGTTGAAGTAAGATTACCAACTTGTAATACATGTTTTCTGAAAGTGCTTGTTATAGCATTGCAATTGTTGTGTTATTCTTCTTTTGATCAACTTCAATTCCTGCTGTTGGTTTCACTACTTCCCAAATTCCATGGGTGTTTAAGATTGCCCTAATCCTTAAGGCCCAAACAGTATAATTTGTAGAGTTGAGAATTGGGCACTGGAAAGTCACTGGTGTTCCTCGATTCATTGCTACAGTATCATTATTCTTTGGCGAATCCCCATACATCTTTCGCGTCTTCTTTCTCCTAGTCTTTATAGATAGACTTCATACTCCACCGGTTTTAAATCAAATTGGTTTCAACTTTACTGGTGACAATTTTTAATGAAACAACGCTTCCTTTGATCGAAATTGTGTTACCCTAGTTAATGCGTCTCTTGTTAGGCGCCCATATATGATCGTGTCCTTTGTGAACATTGCATCTAATCCCTTTTAGGTTATATGTTTCATCTTGACACAATCTATCCCTACATATTTACAACTTGACACATTTGACCCAAATTTATAACTTTACACTAATGACTAATAACCCTTATACTAATATTTAGTTTATGTTCCAATAGTTTCAAGAGAGAAAAAAAAAAGTAAGGAAATGCGCATGTAGATTTAAAATCCTTATTCAACATACAAAAGTGAACCACTTTTGATCATATGCCTCTCATCGTTAGCCATTAAGCTGCACTTTCTACAAGATAGACTTGATTAGCAGCCTCCATGGTTTTCATTTGGTCATGATCTTTGATACCATTGAAGGCTTGTGCCGTAGATTTACAATCCATTGACGCTTTCATGATCATGTCTTCTTTCATAACATCTTTAATCAGATCGTTGATGGGTTGTATTGTACTAATCATTGGTGGTTCGTTGGCTCCAGCTTCTATCTTCTCTTCTCGTGTGGTTTGAAGCGTTATGATGTGATCACACGTGTTGGTATCTGTGTGGTGGTTAGGGCGTCACAGACGGGGTATGTTTCTTTAGTTGAGATAGTAGTTGGTAGTTTTTGGTCCAAATGAATCTTTTTCTTGTTGTAATTCTTGTAAACAAAGTATACAGTCATCTGGATGTCTCCAAGCACGAATCCAATAATATTTGGAATCTGAAATAACATATTTAAATAAACCCATTAGTAATCTCTATGAACAAAACTCTAATCCAATAATATCAAAATGGAAAGAAGATTATGTTAAACTATAATCACTATTATATATGGGATATATAGTCTATTATATAATACAAAATAAGCAAAACAAATTCTAATAATTCAAGGTATGTCTTATCAGCTGATACTAATTCTAATAATTTAACCAATGATACTCATAACTTTTAATTTCGCCGCCAATAGCGATTGAGAAGTACCTCAGTTTGTCACATGAGATCCAAGTGAATGCTAGTGTTATCAAACAATTTTTCAATGTGGACGATGTAGATGTGAGGGTTGTTAACAAAGAAATCGAGCACATGTGAGATCGTTAACACAATGACACACCATATGTCTTGTCACGAAAGGTGAATGGAATTACTTCGTCGTTACAATGATATTGTCGTACTTGACAATGAAAGTCAAATTTAGGAGTGTCATTGTCTAAATTGTTATACCAATTTGTCTAGAATACCTTAGTGTTTCCATGAAATAGCCTTGCAAAAATTTTTAAAACATATCATAGACTCAAGAATTTCATAACAATGTCAAAATTAATTATTGAATTGTATTCATTCAACTTTAATTAATTAGCCAACAAGGACTTACTGCAATGTATATGTCTTTTTGAAAAAAACCATAGAGGAACCAAATAACACCACTTAAGGCCAAGAAGAATGACAATCCAAATGGCATGAACTCTACACTCTTTGTTGTTATCACCTTTTTCTGCGTTGTAAACAAGAAAACTCGATCAATTTCACTACTATCACACCAACCCGGCCCAACAAGTGGTCTATAAAGCACTAACCATGATGCTTAGAGGTGCAGCATAGACACTAACCGAAACAACCAAACATATCCATCCAAGAATTGTGGCACGAGTCGGACCTTCAACTAGGTAATGAGTTGAAAGAGCAATCACCCAAAATCCGACAAAATTCAGTGACACAACAAGTTTCATCATCTGAATCTGCAACACTAAGTGCCATCAATCACTAAATAACTAAGATATTATATTAAAAATAATAATTTGATTATCTAGAATAATTAACCGACGGATAACCTAAGAAAAAAATAATGTCTACATGTAATTTACCTTTATGTTCTTGGGAGCGTAAGCAACATAAATGGATATGTAAAGGGTCTCAATGACACAGCCAAAGGCGTTGATGGTGATGAGAAGTGTAGCGTCGGTTTTAAGTGTCGCGTAATATATCCAAATTGTCGCGCTAAAGAGAGCCACCACATACGGTATTGATTGAAAGCCATCTGTTGATTTCTTCTTGATGATTCTGTAGAATGTTGGCCTGAATGCAAAGTATACCTTTAGTAACTTTGAATTGTTTAATGTACTATGTAATAAATAAAAATAATTGTTCACGTACGTAACATGATTTAAGTTTTAGAAAGATAAGAGTGACCCAAATTGGACTTGAATTTAAATAAAAGTTGACCCTAAAAATAACAAAGTGGGGTGAGAAAAATGGAGAGAGAACAAGAGAGAGAAGAATGGGAGGAGCCAAGGAGACGAAGAAGAGGAAAGGAAACAGCCAACAACCAACAACACCATCAAGGACAACACAACGGGGAAAACAGATCTGATGAACATTCCACACACTACAAGAAATCTTAGCATTAGCCGCGACACTTTTACCAGCGACACGGAGCAATAGCAGCGACATCGCGTCGTGTCGCCGCTATTGCTCTGTGTCGCTGGTAAAGGTGTCGCTGCTAATGCTCGATCCGTGTGATATTGCAAGAACAGCTCCTGGCCCTTGATAAATATTAGATCCAAGGGCTAAAAAAACACCATTCCTCTTCTAATTCTCAAACAAACACAACTCATCTTCATCCTCCTACAACCATCTTCTTTCTCCTTCAAACTACACACCACCATTAACATTAACATCAACCAAAGTCACCACCTTCAACCTCAACTAACTCCATCTTCTAGCTCCACCACCACCGTGAAGCTCAACAACGACTACCGTGAAGCTCAACCAACTCCACGGTCAACCTCAAGCCCACCACCGTCAAGCTCAACCATCTCCACCGTCAAGCTCAACCATCTCCACCGTCAAGCTTCACGCCGTCAAGTCCGCCACCGTCAAGCTCCGGCCACTAGTTTCTATATCTTGTAGCTTTAAGTTGAAATTATGTAGTGTTCATTTATAAAAAAAAATATGTAATGTTATACTGATTTGAATGAGAAATTTGTCCTATTTTGTTTTATTTTCAAGTTTGAACAATTTTTCTACAAATAAATGAGTGCTTTGTTGTTTGAAATATGAAAAACCTTCTCCGGCCGTTCAGAAAAAAAATTCTCCGACGAACTTTCAGGCAAAGTCTCCGGCCAGGCATTACCAGCGACATATCGTCGCTGCTAATGAGTAGCTAATGAGTATTAGCGACGGGACAATAGCAACGACACCATTAGCAGCGACGCGTTGTCGCTATTACCTTTACCGACGACATTGTCGACCTTTAGCAGCGACACCCGTCGCTGCTATTGCTCCAATTTTTTGTAGTGACAACATTCTACATTTCAAACCTTCCCAGCCAGTGCTCACTTGGAACACTCTGGAAAAAGTTTCGAAACTGTGGGGTGATGAAAGATGCGTATCTCCCTCGGAGAAAAGATAGGGCTGGACGGTATTTTGCCTTTATTCGATTCGCTGATGTGAAAAACAAGGATGCTATGGTGAAGGCCCTATCCAATGTATGGATTGGGAGCTGGAAGGTGAATGCAAATGTTGCAAAGTTCAGTAAAGATGACAGGTTTTCGGGAAGGAGCCGGAGCGGTGATACAACAATCCCATTAAGATTTACGGACCAAGGTAGAAACGACCAACCAAGTGTGGCACAAGATAGGGGTGTTGGGACTAGTTCGGACGGAGAACGGAATCACCAGCCATGGGGAAGAATCCAAAATGGAGTGGGGGGAACTAACATTGGTGGGGACAAAGGTGTGGTATTGCTACCTGGGAAAACATTTCAGGTCCATCAACAATTACTCAAAGTCTCACTTGTTGCTAAAGCTAAAGATGTCACCAGGTTATGCAAACTCAATGATTTCATCCAGTCTATTGACTCCTTTCGAATCGGACTTAAGTACCTCCGGTATGCATGTCATGTTGACATTCATATCCACCGCTTCTGCGAACCAGTTCCTCTCGGAGATGGAGGACACATGGAGAGAATGGTTCTCGACGGTGGAGAAATGGGAGGGTCAGAGAATACCGTACCAACGGGTGGCTTGGGTTAAAATTATGGGTGTTCCTACGAAGCTCTGGGACAAGGAGGTGTTCGACACCATCGCCGAGAGGTTTGGGAGCGTCGTTGTTAATTCTTCTGCCTCACCAAGGGATGGGTGTCTAGCGGTGGAAACCGTGGCTGTGTTGGTAGATAATGGTTATCGGGTATCTGGGAAAGTGTCAGTTCAATGGCGGAACGAGATGCATGATGTCTGGGTCGAAGAAGTGGATGAATTGTGGTGTCCGGACTTCGTCCTTGAGCAATCTGGTCGCCCGGCACCATTGAAATTTCATACCGTGGGGCTGAGACGGTGGTCGAACAACAATTGAACGAAACCCGGACGGTCATAGGTGATGATGGAACTGACACGGACGACGATATGGAGAAGGGGAAATCCCGGTGGATGGGAACATTCCGGTTGCCGGTGATGCACCGGTGGAAGGTGGTAATGGTGGCGTACAAGATTCAGGCGACGTTCAGAATTCTCAACCTTTGGAAGTCTCAGTTTTGCATGGGGAGAGGAACGGACGTGTGCATGCAGCCGACTTTCCAATCCACGAGGTGGATCTGGGGCCCCACAAAAGTGTTGGAAACAGTTCGACCAATAATAATGCTGATGTGGAGGTCTCAAATAATGGCCCTATTATTATCCCCCAGTTCTCCAGTCCTAGGTGTGGCCCATCAGCAAGGAAAAGGCCCAGGAAAGAAGTGTGGCCCACTGATGACTTAATTGATCTCAATACCCCACCTCCTCCTCTTAAGCCCATTAACGTAAGCCCAATTAGGAACCTGTTTTCCCAAGACTTTAGGGATATTCGTCTGGAGACTGGGAACACACCCAGTTGTCGCAGACAATTATCTCTTAACACCAACCCAAGCTCCATCTTTCCACCCCCAACGCTAATACCATGAACGGGAACCCAAGTTTGGAAGTTGAAAACCAGGCGTTACATACCGAGATGTCGGCCACTACAGAATTAGGGTGGCTCTTGGAGTTAATATGGAAGGCACCAATGATGTTCTGTTGGAGTCAATTCGGATGGAAGGTGAAGAAAACGTGATCCAATGACGATAATATCGTACAATGTTAGGGGAATCGGGGAGGATCGTAAGATTCTTTCTGTGGGTGAGTTGATTAAAAAGAAAAGCCAAAGTTCATTTCAATACAGGAGACGATGATGCAAGACGGGGCAAGAATACAGGTCAGAAAGATATGGGGGAGGGGTAATTCAGACGCCGTATGGGTTAATGCTGATGGAAGATCTGGTGGTTTACTCTGTTGCTGGGATCCCGGCTTTTTCTCAAAAATCAGCGTCATCAGAAACCGAAACTATCTGGTCTTTACTGGCAAGTTAGTCCAGTGGGACATCTTAGTTAACTTTGTTAATGTTTATGCTCCGCAGGGATTAGCTCCGAAGAGAGAATTATGGAAAAGCATTACTGACACGGTTGCCGCTGGAGTGGCATGTGGGTATTGATGGGTGATTTTAACGCAGTACGGGATCCGACGGAAAGGTGGAACTGCGAGTTTAACTCTAGCTGTGCGGATGCTTTCAACCAATTCATTGAAGATAACGGATTCTTGGAGTATTCCATGGGGGGCAGACAGTTCACCCGAGTCTCAGCCGCGGGGGACAAATTGAGTAAGATCGACCGGTTTCCTAGTTTGTAATGATTGCTGGAATCAGTGGCCAAACGCTAGCCTAACAGCTCTGCCCAGATTGGACTCCGATCACAGCCCATTGGTCCTATCTTTCACTGCTGAAAATTTCGGTCCAATTCCGTTTCGATTTTACAACTCATATTTGGGCAAGCCAGGCCTTGACGGGGTGGTGATCTCTGCTATTCACGCACAGCCACTGGTTGATCAACCGGCGGATGTCATTTTGGCAGACAAATTAAAACGGATCAAGGATGCAATAAAAGGTTGGGCGATTCAGAATCGAGATCTCAGGGCCGTTGACAAGCGAAATTTGGAGTCAAAAATAGCCGAAATGGACAAAAATGTGGAGGACCGTCTGTTGTCGACTGTGGAACTTAGTGAATGGATCGAATGCAAGAAGAATCTGGTGGAAATACAGTCGGATATAGCCCAAGATTTAAAACAAAAAGCGAGGATTAAGTGGGCAATTGAAGGCGACGAAAACACGGCCTTTTTTCACGGTGTAATCAACCAAAATATGGGGTGCAATCGTATAAATGGTGTATCAATAAACGGGGTATGGGTGACGGATCCGATTAAGGTGAAACAGGAAGCTCGAAAATTTTTTACCTTCAAATATAGGGAGCCTTTGTTGCATCGGCCTTCCTTTGTTTGCCCTAATCTGAAGAAGGTCCCCCAAGCTGAAGCTGCTGAATTGATAAAGAGGTTCTCGGTGGATGAAGTGAAGGCGGCGATTTGGGATTGTGGTAGCGAGAAGGCCCCGGGGCCGGATGGTTTCAATTTCGGCTTCATGAAGCACTATTGGGACGAGTTGAAAGATGATGTGATGCGCATGATGAACGAATTTTACGATACAGGTGTGATAAACCGGGGCTGCGCTTCCTCTTTTATAGCTCTTATACCCAAAGGTAATGACCCGCAATCCTTCAACGACTATAGACCTATTAGTCTAATTGGGTGCATATCAAAGATTGTATCAAAAGTGTTGGCTAATAGGGTTAAGAGGGTGGTATGTTCGGTAATCTCGGATACACAATCCGGTTTTATTCAGAACCGGAACATCTTAGATGGACCTTTAATGGTGAATGAGATAATTTCGTGGCTCGAAAGGTCAAAACCGAGGCGTTCATTCTTAAGGTTGATCTTGAAAAGGCCTACGACTCTATTAGTTGGCAATTTATTGATTCTATTCTTCAACAATGGAGTTCCCGGACAAGTGGAGACTATGGGTTAAAGGAATATTGCAATCGGCTAGGGCCTCAATCCTCATAAATGGGTCGCCAACATGGGAATTCGACTGTTTCCGTGGGGTTCGCCAAGGCGACCCATTGTCTCCGTTTATTTTTGTCATTGCTATGGAAACGATCACCGTTTCATCAAGAGAGCTAAAGAAATCGGTGCCATTAAGGGTGTGGAGCTTCCTAATGATGGACCGATTATGACCCATTTGATGTATGCGGACGACATAATCTTTATGGGTCAATGGGGTGAGACGAATATCCGGAATATTGTTAGATTAATGCGGTGTTTTAACTTGATTTCTGGATTAAAAATAAATTTCAAGAAGACGACTCTATTTGGGCTTGGTATACACGATGGGGTGGTGGAGACCATGGCGAATGCTATCCGGTGCAAGGCTGGAAAATTTCCATGTAAGTATTTGGGGTTGATGTTGGGTGCCAATATGAACCTGACAAGGAATTGGTCCGGGGTGATCGAATGCTTCAAAGCTAGACTTACAAGATGGAAAGCCCGGAATTTATCCTTCGGCGGTCGTGTTGTTTTGTTAAAATCAGTTCTGGACAGCCTTCCCCTATATTTCTTCTCCCTATACAAAGCGCCGAAAGGCGTCATTGATACGCTGGAAGCACTAAGACGCAGGTTCTTTTGGGGAGGGGATGACCAAAAGGCAAAAACGAACTGGACCTGCTGGGAACGAGTCATCGGCCCAAATGACAAGGGTGGACTGGGTCTTGGGTCGCTAAACGACATGAACCTTAGTCTCTTGATGAAGTGGTGGTGGAGGTGGAAGGTGGAAAAATCGGCACTATGGGTTCGGGTGATAACAGCAATACACAAACAACATGGTGCCTGGTCTTACATGCCGATCAAAACAGGCTTGGCGAGTGTTTGGAGCTGCATTAATAAAATAGACCAGCCACTTATGAACAGAAGTATCAATATGCGGGAGATGATAAAGGCTGAAGTTAAGAGTGGGTCGGCGACCCGTTTCTGGCTTGACTTTTGGGCTGGAGACGGTCCGTTAATGAACAGGTTTCCGAATTTGTTCGCTCTTGAATCAACAAAGGATGCTTCGGTTGCTGAAAGGCTCACAAGTTGGCGTTGGAGATGAATACCGAACGAACCTGCAGAACTGCAAGAACTGGGTGATTTATCAGCCTTGACAAGCCCATTCCAGCTGCCTTCCGAAGCTGATACGTGGGTCTGGAAAGGCGCACAGGATGGTATTTTCTCTGTGGCATCTTGCAGGAAGTTGTTGTCGCAGTTTGCAGTTCCGTTCTGCCCGTTTGACTGGATAAAGCACGTACCAAGAAAGGTGAGCATATTCGCGTGGAGGGCCGAACAAAACAGGCTCCCAACTCTGCTGGGTCTACAGCACAGAAGAATATTACACGGTTCAGCGACGTGCAGGCTGTGCGGTTCAGCAGACGAAGACTCGGAACATCTACTAACGTCCTGTCTAGTTACAGCCGTGGTATTGGAGAAGGTATCGGCCTGGTGCAGGATCCCACAGGTATATGCTTTCAGTGTTCGTGATCTTTTGAATATTCACAAGACGATGGCGATGGAGAATTACAAGAGAAAATGGGTCAAAAATGGTCATTGTGGGAGCGGCTTGGGCGATATGGAAAGCACGTAACGCATACATTTTTTCTGGGAAAAGGGTGTCTCCACTAGGTGTATTCGCGGAAATTCAAACATCGACGTACCTTTGGGCGAAGAACAAATGCAAGACAAGCAACTGGACGTGGCAAGATTGGGTCGCCTTCAATGTTCCGATTACTTAGACTGTTTCATGTTTGTAGTTGTTATAAAATTGGGAGATGTATGGTGTATGGACTAGTGTCTTATTAGTCCTGTTGTACTCAAAGTTTGGTGATGAATAAAGTATGTTTGCTGATCAAAAAAAAAAATAAAAGTTGACCCTATCACAATCCTTAAATCACATCTCTTTCCAATAAGCAAATGCAATTGTCAATTAATTTGATATTTACTCAGTTTAAAAACCTCGTCTTTTTCATCTTTATCTCCAATGATTTTCATAGCATTTAAACACGTACTACATCTATTTATTTGCAACCTTCCATTCAAATTGTTACTGCCTTGAATCTTCTACATCATGTAAAAACCGATTTTCATCATCATCATACTCAGTTTATCCCACCAATAGCAAAGCTAAGGTAAGGTCTGAGGAGTGTAAGATGTAGACAGCTTACCTCTACCCTGTGGGAAGAGAGAAGCTGCTTCCAGTGAGACGACCGGCTTGATAGTGGTTTTGTATCAAGCCTTGGACATAAGGCACATAGCACTTAACAATCGGGACAAACCAGATTGATGCATGTGCCCCTTGTCTTTTGGCTATCAACGTCACCACATGATCTAGAATTTATTTTCTACATAAATTCTAATACGCTAGATGTGATTCTGATATTTTAAAATAAAATAATACTATCTCAAATTTATATAATACATATATTCTTATTTGTGATTGTTAGTTTTAGTATTAATATTATTATTATTTGTTTCTCAACTATACAAACTATCCTCTAAGCTTTGCTTTCTGTTTTAAACCTTAACTTTTGGTTTTTTTTTTTCTTAAAATAAACTTGTCATTATTGTTGGTATAAGCATTTTTTTTAAACATCTGTTATTAAGATTTACTTAAGCTGAACTAGATGTACTTTAACAGATATTTATTTGGTAAGTTAATTTATATGCTCAAAAGCATATTTGAAGTTATTAGTAAGTTAATGTTTTTTTCACCAATTTTGTGGACGGTTTCAAACCATTCGTTACTGATAAAGATGATAATATTAAAAAAAATTATGTATACAAAGAATTGTTTGAAACTTTATGAAAATCTTTTACAACTTTTCATTGTGCATTATTGAATGTAAGAATATACATATATATATATATATAGAGAGAGAGAGTCATTAGAAATTCTTACAGTTTTTTTAAATTGGTCATTTTTGTTGTTCAACCCATGTATTTGCAAAAGTATAAGAAATATATGAAATTACAGATTGCAAAATCATAGGGTACTTTTAAAGACCAGTGCTCCATTTATGTTATTAATAAATACTGACCAAAGAAGTGGTTTATGTGATGATATCAAACTACAAATACTATTACTTGCCAAGTGGGTTATAAAAGCTAAAATCATATATGGAGGTAATACATTGGGAACTTGACTTTCATTCCAAAATTAGTTTGATACCCATGTATTTGCAAAAGACCAGTGCAAGTAATAGAAGGATTCATTTCAAGTTCCAAATAAAGCAATTTTCATTACCGGTATGCTTTGCAATGACTAATAATACCTAGAGGTAATATGATTGAAACTTGGACTCTCGTTCTAAGAATTAATTTGATACCTTCAAATATAAGGATTCATCAAGTAACAGTCAATATGCTTTGTAATAACTATTAATAAAAGTCTGGAATGGTATATTATCTATAGTTGGTTAGTTTCTAAATATCAAGTAATTCACTCAGGGACAATTATATATGGAGTTGTAAAGAGTTAAAAACAAAGACGTAAATAAACAATTAATATTAGATAGATATGTAAGTCTGATAAATATAACAAAAAATGTTGTATACAAAGTAATATTTAGAAATTCATGAATTACTTTTACACTTTTAGATTAATAAGTATTAATTCTAAATATTGTTTTATATTTTTTTATCGGTTTGATTTATGGTTTATTTAGTTTATTTGGTTCGGTTTTTTCGGTTTTCTAAATTTTGTACTCCAAACGAAACCAAATTCAATTCGGTTTGGTTTTTGTTAAAAACCCAACAAACCGATTTAAACCAAAAGTACTTTTTTTTCCTTAATTTATATTCATGTTTGTGTTTCGAACAGCAAGTCAACAACTAATTTAAACTGAGTAATCAAACAACACAACATATTATAAAAGAAAGTTTAAAAGCAAAATAAAATAAACAAATCCGAAAAGATCGTGTCTTACAAACAAATACAATTAAAACTTCAAACATATAATAATCATAGAAACTAGAAAACCTAGTTTAAACTTTGAGGTTGAAAACCTAGTTTAGAAATTAGTTGACTTTATTTTGTGTTGGGCTTAGAATTAGTATTTGGGCTTACAAATTTATATGTTGTTATATTATTATTGTTATTATTAATTAATTAATAAATTAGTTAATCGGTTTACTTTGATGACCGAATAAACCAAATAATTTTTTTTAAATAAACACTAAAGTCCCAAATCGATTTTGGTTAAAAACTAAACCTAAGAACAAATTGATTACTTGGATTGGTTTTTTTTTTTTGTTACGGTTACATTTTTTTTCAGTTTTCGGATTTTCTGAACATCTATAGTTGTATTTTGTTTCACTTAAAACATATATTTGCAAAAGGTATTAGTTTAGCTCATGTTTTACACGGGTAACTAAACTAATTTTATATTAACAAAGAATAATAACTTACAACGGCGCAAGATACACCATGAAGGAAATGATATTTCCTGCATGACAAAATGGAATTATATACGTTGATAAAATTTACGCAATTAATCAACATACTAGATATTGAAGTTATTAGAAAAATAGAAGAGATAGGGTAATAAATTAGCTCGGGGACGTAATAAATATACTTAAAAAGTTAAAATACTTTAAAAATGCAAATTTTCCAATTTAAGAAAATCCACACTGACTCACGAACGGATTAAACGAACGTACGGATCTGTCAAATGATTACTGACATGCCACCAAAAAATAGCGGGAAAAAAATCTAGATTATTAATAGTCGGGTTTGGTCAGTTGGTGACAGGTCAATGGCAGAGCTTGAATTTTTTTTAGAGGACCGTAGTCACGAGACTCAAAACGGTGGGGGTTAGACTCGGTATGTATAGATTTTTGGATGAAGACGCGTAAATTTACACTACTGATCGATAAAAACCGGTGAGGATAATGACTATCGGTAATCTAACTCAGCGATCCGTCAGTGAGACTTTCCCCATGGATCTTCACCATGTGATTACACACAAATCAGTTTGTCAGTGTTGACCCTATGATTTTGTGGTGTTACCTGGTTTAACAAACTCTTTAACGACTTTGAAATAGTGTGACAAAGTCTAGTGTGTCAGTTATTTTCACTAGTATTAAAATAAGAAACCATATTTAATAAATAAAATTAATGACATAAAAAAATTGATAAAAAGGATCGGAGGGTTAGTATTAATCCAAATATGAAAATCAAACTCTACGAGCTAGATTGATTAACCAAATCGGCTAATACTATATAAATATAAACAAACATAAAAAAATAAAGAAAATGGGTAAGAATTGCACCTAGAAGCCCAAAGGTAAAAGTCAAAGGATGTTGAATATTCGTGAAAATGGACATATTTTTTGTTGTCTTTGTAAAAGGAAATTAAGCTGAACCAAAAGAGAAATGGGCTTTTCTTAGTCCAGCTAATGGGAATTCATGGCACAACATAAAAAGACACCTGAGAGGTCATATTTATAGACAAAGACACTAAAGAGTTAAATGGGAGTATTCACATCTCCATCTGTATATTACTCTCTATGGGTCTGTTTGGTATGGGGTAATGGAATGAGAGAGGGAATGGAATGGAAGAGGTAATGGAATGGGAGAGGTAATGGAATTGATCATTACCATTCCATGTCTTGTTTGGTTATCATGTGGGAATGGAATGAATTCTTACTTTGTGTTATTTGGTATGTATGAAAAAATGAAAATATAAAATCGATGGTGAGTGGTGGGTGGCGGCAGTGACGGTGGTGGTGGGTAGCGGCGGCGACAACGGTAGTGGTGGCAGTGGGCGATGGCGGTGACGATTTTTGGATGGGCGACGACGGCAGTGGTGGGTTGTAGCGGTGACGGTGGATGGTGGTGGCGATGACAGTGGTGGCGGCAGTGGGTGGCAGTGATGCAGGTGGTGGTGGTGGTTGGACGGTGGTGACAATGGTGGGTTACGACGATGGTAGCAATGGTTGTGGGTGGCGGCAATAGGCGGTGGTGGTTGGATGATGACAACGATGGTGGGTTGTAATAATAATAATAATAATAATAATAATAATAATAATAATAATAATAATAATAATAATAATAATAATCATAATAATAATAATAAATAATAATAATAATAATAATAATAATAATAATAATAATAATAATATATTTGTTTCCATTCCTTGAAGGAATGAAAAAAAAAACACCACCTTACCAAGGAATGAAAATTCTTAAAATGGAAGGAATCACATTCCTTATGGAATGATCCATTCCATTACTACATGGTAACCAAACATGTTTAATTTCATTCCATGGGAATGATATATTCCATTCCACCTTTGATTCCTTCATACCAAACGCCTATGGTTTATTTTTTAATAAAAAATGACATTTTTCTGAAAATTTTCTTTATTTTTTAAATATCCCCACACCTTATTCTTATTTTTATCTCCATATTACTCACAAACAATTATTTTATTATTTTTTCTTATTTTATACACTCACAACATGTAATTTTAGAGATTAATAATATGTTAGATATAAAGATAGAATTTCCCTATTACTTTGAGATAAAACAGTGGAATGGAGAAGTTATTTAAGAAGAATAAAAATATGGAGAAGTTATTTAAGAAGAATAAAAATATGGAGAAGTTATAAAAATACCTTTTAGTGCGTATTTTTTATGTGTGTATTCATTTGGTCTACGTTGTGACGTAACACTATTTTCTTACGTGCTATTTTTAAGTACGTTTCGGTATAAATCCACATTAGTTTACATTTTGATGTAAATTTAACTCGACAATGAGTCAGGTCAAATATAATATATTTTCATGCTTATTTTTATGTGTGTTTTTAGTTGGCCTACGTTGTAACGTAACACTATTTCTTACATGCTTATCTTTAAGTACGTTTCTGTATACATCCAAGTTGGTTTATGTTTCAACGTAAATTTTACTTAGTAATGAGTAAGGTCAAATAATACGTTTTCATGCTTATTTTTATATGCATTTTTAGTTGGTCTAGGTTTTGACATAAACAAAGTTAAGAAAGAGTCGGGTCAAATATTTTTCATGGATAAATTCAAGTTAATTTAAGTTTCTACGCCACCGCAATGCAATGTGTGTCAAAATGCTAGCATCAATACATAGTATCTTTTGTGATATTTATAAACTGCTTTTTAGTTAAGCATATACACCATGTGTTTATGTGTTTGGTGCAAGGATCATTTGAGAACACTATCATTGCGAGAACAGAAAAAAACAACTCTAAATCATTTAATTTCCTAATTTACGCTTTATAATTTTTTGTTTTTGTGTTTCGTACATTCATATGTGAATATTATATGGATAAAAAACCCATCAAAGTAATGTTTTCATATGTCTTTTACAAACCTACATACACGTAGGTTATTTAATCTACATATAAGTATGTTACATAAAAAATGATTTTTTGTCATATTACTTTTCGAATTTTGATGTAAGTATCAATAAGTTATAAGATTGTGTTTGTAAAATTTGTTTTTACTTTTTAGTTGTTTATGATTGAAAAAAAAATGAATTATTCATTTTGTTCTGCGTATTCTTGCAATAAATAGTGTTCTGCGAAAATCCTTCACTTGTATGTTTAAATGGTAATGATTCATTTCTCTTCCTTACTCATTCTATTTCGTCGTTCGTTTTGTATCATCGGCTATTCAATTAACTCGTATCAAATAGACCTTAGTAGATGTGGAATGATGACACTTGATCTGATTAAATAAAGAAGTTTAGTTTTAAAGCAGATAATAGCCTTCCAATTCTTTTAGCTGAAAGTGGGGCTGATTTGGATCCAATATGTTTTTTTTTATTAGATAATGGTTACAAGATTTGGTTTTTGAATACGTTTCTTAATCGTGCACCCCACCATTCATAGCTCATTTGTAACTTGTAAGCATCAGGTTTAAGTTTTTGATTTTCTTAAAGAATTAAAAAAAATACACTTAACTACATAACTTTTTTTTCATAGGTAGTGTAGATGTTTTAATAGGATCTTCTGAGTCGTAGAATATACGTAGTGACAGAACTATACCTTTTTTTAGTGTCTTCAATTAGACCAAACAATTCCTGAAACTCCAAACCTAGTTGTGTATTAGCATCTTTTCCATGAATATATGTTAAATAGGTTGCTTAGCCGGAAGGTTGTTAACTCATTGGCGGATATAATAACACTTCGAGTTGGGTCTTTCCCCTTCTCTTCTAAGATGGCAATAGATGGGTTTGAGATTCAAATACAGTAACGTTATCCTTATACCCAATCATAAAATCACGTCTAATACCCCATAAATACCCATCTTGTTTCTATTGGGTAGTTACTTATTAGACATCGTCTATACACGTTGGTATCGAGGATACCTGTTAATTTGTTAAAAATACTTGTTAAGATTTCTATGTACTTTTTCTAACTACTCTACTTTTATATAATTTAGTTTTTACAAACTATAACAAGTTAAACTATGATAATTTACATAAATGTCATCATCACCATAAAATATTTGAAATATCTAGAACATATGAATTTTATGGTTATATTAATCCCAAAGGATAACCTTACGCCCCCATAGCATACGATATATGAATATCATCGTCAAATGTCTCAAAATAAAAGTCCACTCTTCACATAACAAACTATTATTAATATGAATCATTACTAGACATGATCAAGAGAAAATAAAATAAAACATAGTGATTGAATGGGGTGAACTTGGGATGGGTAATGTAGGCAGTAGGATCAGGATTTCTCAAGTTAACAAGAATTTAATGATACTAGGCGCGTATCAGGATCAAAGGCGGAATCAATGATCCAATTAGTTGTTAGACGTGATAGATAAGTATAAAAGATTAACAATAACGCACACACACAAATTAAATCACAAACGGGCAGCTCTTCGTCGTGTTAGAATAAAAAGACCAGAGGTTACAAAATGTTGAACACAAGGTCCCTATGACATGTCCAATGCCTGGTGTCTTCCAAGTTTAGGACTCATACGCCTATACCTATCCAGGCGTAGGGCACTCCTACGCCTGGAGTGCCCTACGCCTGGTCCAACATACAAACGACAAAAATAAGCATTTAAGACCTAAGCACTGCCTTAATAACATAAAAAAAATCTATACATAAAGAGAAAACATTATATCTGCGCTAGGGACATGTCGAATGGTACACTAATAGACTCCCCCTTTGACCTAGCTAAATATCTTCAAAACCTTGCATACACTACAACCGATCTTCAACTTCATCAGCAATATCTTCAAGCTTCCACCACAGAGAGCTTGGACCAATCACACCCAAAGTGAATGTTCTTAGCATAGCAAAACCTTATCATCTTCTGATAACGCATAGCTTGATCACGATCTTGGTCTTGATAATGAATTGGATTCTGATGAAGAGTCTTCACATCTTCCTCAGAGAAATTCACCGGCCACATATGATCAAACACTCTTAACATTCTACAAAGCTTGGGTTCATTCCTTAGTATGATTACGGCTTCTGTTGTAGTAAAGTTGTAATACCAGAACATGAACTTATTAGAGAAGTTCTGTTCGATTGGTGCAAGAGGAACCTGTGTTATCACAATGGGAGGCTTGATCTTCCGCTTCCAGATATACTTTCCAGTCTTTGGATCTTTCTCGTTGGATTGGTAGCAGACAGGATACTGAGGTGCACAATACTACCATCACTGGACACTCTCTCTGCGGATAGTCCTGTGGAACGTATCTAATGAGGAGTTTGTTTCAATCGACTCCTTCCTCACTAGATCTCGCATGTACTAATACGACAGAGACTTCATATGAAACACTGATTTGAAATACAGAACATCGCTCTCGAATTTGAAACCATAAGCATGAGCGTAAGCAAGATACGTCCAACTTAATACATTCCCGGATATCTGGTTCCACCTTTGAGTAAACTTCTTAGCTTGCACCGGTTCCTCTATTCTGTATTCATTAAACCATAGCTTGCACATCTCCCGAATTTGGGCTTTTCTTTGTTACTCTGTCTCTAGTTCATTAACCTCAGGATTATCATATTCTATAACCTTTTCAGCTTCTTCAAAGTCTTGGTCTTTGAGATCTGGAATCTTGCTTGTTGAATCCTTTATCACATACTCTGGGTACTCCTGATCTATGATATCTTCAATTTCAGTGTCATCTAACTTGTCATCATCTTTAGAAAGTCTTTGAGAACTGTCAACAAGAGTGACTTCCTCATAAGTTAACCGAAAGACTTTTGCAATGTCTTCACATAACATTTATGGAGGTATTTCACCTTCTTCCAGATCCATATGAGGCTTTGTCACTGGGTTCCCATCATCATCAGTGAATAAAATATCATAAAAGGACTGTGTTCTTTCGATGGGAACCTCCCCCTGGGCAACAACACCCTTGAAAGCTTCCAAAGCTTTAGCAGATGGGCCTTATTGTGAAGTCAAGCCACCTTGAGGTGTCAATCCATCATCATGTGATCCTTTAGAAAGTCTCTCTCTAAACTTAGTATGAGCTGTCTTTGTTTGTCTAGAGCTGGCCCGCCATCACCACTTTCATTATCACCACCCATATCCTTCCCCGATTCATGGTCATTACCCGAATCATCATCATTATCCTCATCATCTTTCTTTTCATCTTCACTGTCATCACCATCGCTAGATATGAGTCTCTTATGCTTATTTAAGTAACGATAAACACGTATTCTCAGCTTCTTGTTTTCACACTCTACAATGTCAAGATGATTCTCAGTTTCACTACGAGATTCCGTTAACTGGTGAATCTCTTACTCATTGCTGGTTAGCTCGAGCATCGCTGCATCGACAGTAGCCGATAGTCTTCTATTCTCAACTCTTGTTTCATTTATAATAGTAAGGAATTGGCAATCTCTTTGTTCTGATATGGTTAACCTTCGCTGGTTCTCCAAGTTCTGAGCGACTTGCACATTAAGCATGCTGACTAGATTGTTAATTTGTTCTTGGAGAGATGGGCCCCTGGATGAGGTTGGAACATGTCAAATGGAAAACATTAAAGGTACTTTTTCGGTTTGCTAAGGAAGTTGGAATCTACGTTTTGCAAGTTGAACAAGTCTATCTATGGACTTAAACAAGCATCTCGAAGTTGGAATCTGCATTTTGATCAGAAAATCACAGAGTTTGGTTTAATAAAGAATGAAGATGAAACCTGTGTGTATAAGAAGGCAAGTGGGAGTCTAATCATTTTCTTAATCCTATATTAGATGACATATTGTTAACTGGAAATAACATCCTTATGCTTAATGATGTAAAGTCATGGCTTGGGAAATGTTTCTCAATGAAGGATCTTGGAGAGGTAGCTTGTATACATGGAATCAATATCTATAGGGATAGATCTAAAATACTGATTGGTCTTCATCAAAGTACTTACATTGATGGAACAACACTGAACAAGGAACAAATCTCTAAAATAGATGTAGCAAAGAAAGAAATGGAAGGAGTTCCATTTGCATATGCTATTGGTTCCATAATGTACACAATGTTGCGTACTAGACCATACGTGTCATTTGGTTTGAGCATGACAAGTAGGTATTAACTAGACCCTAGTAAGAACTATTGGATAGCAGTAAAGAATATTCTAAGATATGGAGGAGTTGATGAGAAGCTGACAGTAAAGTGTTATACTGATGCGAGCTTCCAAACTGATTGAGATGATTATCGATCACAAACGGGATTTGTTTACATGTCGAGTGGTGGTGCAATAACTTGGAAGAGTTCCAAGCAGGATATTGTTGCTCAGTCCATTACCGAGTCGGAGTATATTGCTGCATGCAATGCTTCAAAGAGGCTGCATGGATGAAGAAGTTCATCACAGATCTTGATGTGGTGCCTAGCATACGGAAACTCATAGAGATCTTTTGTGACAATACTGGTGCTATAACTCAAGCAAAGGAACCTAGGTCACATCACAAGCTAAGCACATACTCAGGAAATTCCATTATATTAGAGAGATATTGGAACAAGGAGACATCTTGTTGAAGAAAGTTCATACGGATCATAACTTAGTAGACCCTTTCACAAAGCATTTATCCGTGGCTAAACATGAACATCATGCAGAGAAGACAGGGTTAAAGAATGCTAAGGGCAGGTTTTGATTCATTAGTATTTGGTGCTTCAAACATTAAATAGCTACATTATTTATTATGATTTAATGGATAAATGCGTGTTTAAATATGTTTGTTGTGTTTGTTTTTTGTATCTTTAAGTATCCATGATTAATAAGTTTTCTAAATGTTCATAGTCGATCGAATTCATGGGAATTAATTTGAGCTACGACTATTGTGAATGTTTTATCGTTCAAGAAGATGAATGCTCAAAGTATTAAGGGCCAAAAATCACAGGTATTCATTAGAGAATGATATAGGATGTAACTTGCTTCAAAATGAACTCCATGGATCTTTGTCATGAGATATATTTATATTGATATGATCTAGGTGTCCTTCGACCTGTGAGACATATTAGAACAACGTCGAGCCTAAGTTTGTTGTTTGACCTTATCAAACGCTATGTTGTAATAGGACAACTATAAAGGTACTTGGTTGGGAACATATATGAAACTAAGTGGGAGTTGTATGTCGTCAAAGGGAATTCTGTTCTTCTTCACGTTACTGAAGAAGTTGCACATTCTGGTACCCTAGTTTATGCAAACTAGTGTAAACGTGTTGCCACCCTCAAACTTAGTGATGTTTTGACCACTTTGTATCATAGAACGAGAAAAGAGAATTTCTGGACAATATAAGATTGAAACGGATCCATGTCTCATGTTCACTTGAATTGAAACTACAGAAGGGACAGTAGATACTGTTATCAATGACTATAAAACTATTTTACGCAAAGGGTTACTTGAACACAAGAATTAGCCGACGAAAGTAAATCGTTGTATCACGATAGGGGCATCGTGGCATAACTAGATGTCCCCTGCTATCTACGTTAAGCGCTGCTGATTGAGAATAGTCCAAGTGAGAGTTTGTTAGAAAAGTATGTCTGATACTCATCAATTAACGTTGCTATCTCGATATGATCCAAAGAGTTACACTTAGGAAGACAAACAATGAATAAATATATTCTTAAATATATATTTATTATTCGGAATAATTTATTGAGAGAAAGGTATTATTATTAGAGAATAATAATATGTATGTTTTGTTAAACAGTTAATAAAACAACACGGGGAATTATTATTATTATTATTATTATTATTATTATTATTATTATTATGTGATAATAATAGTTAAAGGGGTAATTGTAATAGAGATTATAATTATAACAAAAGAATAAGAGTGGTCTTTGTAAATAGTGTGACTATTTAAAAACATAATGTTTTACCATTAAAACTCTAATGATCATAAGTTGCAAAACCTAGCCACCACTGTCCCGCATCTCCTATATATATATATATATATCATAATATATCATGGCCAACCACAAGGGGTCGCCGCCGCCGTGTTAGCCGTCGACTACTACCACCACCACACCTCTCCTATCTTTTCTCGTGTTTCGTGCAAGTGTTGAATCAAGGTGTTGATTTAAGGATTTAGGAGCATTCATGTTTGGTTTTCTAGCAGAACCGTTTGTCAATCTATTGTGCTTCGACTTGGTGTTTCGTTAAAATATAAATCTAAACATCCTATGGTGTGATTTAATTATTTACATATGTTGTGCAATTGGATTCTATGGTAGAAGTCATTCGGTTTGTGTTTTGCTTCCGCTCAATTAATATATGACATTAATATTAATATTTAGGAAATACGATTTTATAAATGAAATTAAAACCGCTACGATAATTTCCAACAAACTTAACCATGGTAAAATGGTTATTGTTTACAAATGCAAACGATATGAAATGGTGGTTAGAGATCACGTTTGGACCATACCATAAGGGGAGAAAGGTTTGACATCCGCTAAGGGATGAATACTGTGTAATTACACCAAAGTGTTGGGCAATTAATAATCTAGTGTAGGCCATCCTCATCATATGTTGATTAGGTGCATTTTCCACTTCTAACTAATTTACAGTGTTACGTATTTCCTTGTACATACCATTCTCAACTCTGTCGAAAATACTTCTCCACTAATTATCATGGTTGTTCATCTCCTATACAAGCTGTTCGCGAACAAACAAGTGTTGCATGTCAAATCCTAAACTCACAACTACCGATCGAAAACCATAGTTACTATCTGAAATGACATCTTGTATATCTGAATTGCATTGGTGATACATAGATGGAAGCCAATCTTTAAACGGCTTGATATTGTTGTTGAACTTGCTTTTTATCAGGTGGTGTCTCATCTTGTTTTTTTAAGTTGATTTTCGATTCTTTACATTAGAAGTCGTTGAACAGCTTTGGTTCAAAATAGGTTTGCTGTTGAACATGCTTTCCGATTGTCCTGTGACAGTATATATGAGTTGTGTGTCGCCGGGTTATATATACATAGTTAGGAGTCTATGAACAAGTTTTTTCCCATAACGTCCTCGTTCCAATGTGGTTTTGAATCGGTATACGGGCTATGTCTCACAACTTCCACTTCCCTTTTTTTTGCTTTCTTAGTTGGATGCCCGCGAGTATCTTCTTGTATCATAGTTTTTTAATTTCTTGTTAGTCTTACCTGTGGTGACCAAAACCTTTAATCTCCGATATCTATTTTTTTTTTCACAGGATTAGTTGTGATTGGATTTATTGTTTAACGTCATCTAGTTCTTTTTCGAGATCAATTTCTTCTTCGTCAATTTTCTCTGCTTCCCAATAAAGTTTTATCCAGAAGTCGTCTACCGCATCAAGGGGTATTGGGGTATCTGTACTAAAGTGAATAGTTAAAATATTATAATCATATGATACATCGTAAAAGTTTGCATGTTCGTAATTTATTACCTGTTTTTTCATACTTTGCCAGTCGACAAGCGCATGGCAACCCACAGCTCGTAAATTGATGATAGTCGCAAGATGCATTGATGTCCGCAACACTGCTAACATGGTTTCTCGACGACTAACGAATCATGAGCTTTATGCAAAACCTTATCAAGTAGGTGATCAACAATGGAAGTTTGTAGTGGCACATTATCTTGGACAAGCTGGTTTCAAAACTTTCTCGTATTGCGCTCCCTTGCGTTTCTACAATTTTATCTAAAAAGCCCATAATTCTATCCAACGTCTTGCTAGCCCCCCTAAGGTATCTCTTCAAGTTAGAATGCCAGTTCTCAACGCTATTAGTTGTATGCTTTCCAATGTTATGATCTACGTTCGTCCAGGTTGAAATAAACATTTTTATAATCCCGCAACAATATGTCATACACGTCCGAACTCCTAAAAATAGAAAATGATCATGGTTATGTATGTATGTATGTATGTATGTATGTATGTATGTATGTATGTATGTATGTATGTATGTATGTATGTATGTATGTATGTATGTATGTATGTATGTATGTATGTATGTATGTATGTATGTATGTATGTATGTATGTATGTATGTATACCTTGTCGACAGTCATCATGCAGTCGTTGGAAGAGGCGGTTCAAGTTATCTTTACTACATTATAAAGAGGGAGCAATGGGCAAAGATGTCCAACTTGGCAAAGTTAAGATGGCATCCCAAAAGCCTCAAGTGTAATCTCCAAACTTTTACCCTCTTTGTTCCATTTATACCCTTTGTACCACCTTTAATAGCAATTGTACAAATGAATGATGCAAATTCAACCCAAGTTATTGTTTCTGAAACTCTCTTTATATCCCTTAACCACCCATAACACCCAATTCAATAATTCATCAGTTACAGATTTCTTCCCCTGCCTTCGTATTGTTGATTGCCTCTTTATGATGATGATTTTACATTGCCTCTTTATGTTCTTGTTTTTGTTGGTCTCTCTCTCATTCTCTCATAAGCATTTGGTTTTCTAATGTTGACAACAGGCATCTACCGTTGTTATGGCATAGGTTATCATCGATTCTTTCAAGAACAATCGCTCATGATAGGTATTTTTATTATTACGTTTCTGATTTGTACTTCATTATTATTTGATGTGTTTCTTTTTTTGTCATTAATTGTTCTTGTTTTGAGTTTTTTCTTGTCGTGTGGTGTTTATGAGGTTGAAATTGATATGGGTTGTTCAAGATTTGGGTTGGGTGTTGATAAAGTTAAAATACCATCTCTTCTCGTTCCTTCTTATTTGGATGTGAATAATTTATAAATCAATTTGGATGTGAATCGTATATAAATTCCTCTTATGACTGGAATAATCATGTTGTAGGAGGTGATGAAACATATGATAACAGTGGTTGAACTAAGTATGGTATTTGGTTTGAATGTGTGATAATGGATCCTTATTCCAGTTTACTTTGACTAAAAAAGTGAAATCCACTTTTTGAGCTGGACTGTTCAAATTATAATTTAGAAAAAAAAATGTTTGTAGAATTTGAAACTAATTGGGAAGAAAGCAATAAAGGTAGGAGAGTGTAAAGACTAATCAGTGTATTAGTCGAATACTTTCATTTATTACGATTTCATGCAAATACCCATCAATATATATAAATAAAAAAAGCTTGACGATTTTTTTATACTATTTTGCATTGCTATGAATTCCCCTTTCAGTGTCATCCCTCACTAAGACAAGTTTGATGTGCTTGAAATTGGAAAGATGGCTGATAGGTGTAAATTTCAATCTTTAAGTAGACATGTTATAAAGTAATTTTCTTTTACTCATATGTGGGTTTATTACAAAGGGCATTTAATCTTATATGTTGGTTTATCACAGGAAGATGAAGGAAGAAGTTATCTATGTAGTTATAAGATAATTGATTATGATTGCTATGTTGTTAATATTAGTGGGTGATACAGGTGCATTCGTTTGGTTTTGATCCGGCGTACCACATTGAGCAGGAGCAATGTGCTGTTATCTCACTCGTACAACACAAGTCACTCATCAGCTAATAAAAGAAAACTTGCATGAACTCCTACTTATGGAGGACGGGTGGAAGCCAAGGGGCCTCGAAATATTGCCCTTCAATTGAGAACAAGGTACATTATCACTATTTTCTTAAAATTATAGTCACCATAATTTGGTAGTTTTGTCTTCCATCAACTTTTTACATGAATCATGTGTTGTCTGTTCTTTTTCTAGATTGTGATATTCCAAGAAAAGGACTCTCATCAGATATTCCTTGAACCAGAAGGTCGAAGTGTATATGATCTTTATATTCAGGACTCTCCTTGAGCTTTCCAATTACTTCTTAATATAAATGTGGCTGGAATGGGGATGATTTAATGATCTTATTGTGACCATATAATTTGTGCATATTAATTCTGGTTTTATATGCATCACTTTTGTAGCTTTTCTTTCTTGGAAAATCAAGTTATGTTCCTTAACATCTCTGAAAATGTATTTTTAATGGGTCTCCACCTCTTATGCATGTCTCTTGTCAAGTCTTATTTTGGTACATTAGCTTAGATTAGAGGTGGCAAAATAAGTGGGTTGGGTAACGGTCGACATGTAATTTTTTCTACAGGCCAATATACGATACATGTAAATATTTGGCGCGCCAAAAGTTTTTACACAAAAAAAATGATGCATTAGACTTGTATCATTTTTAGCTACTAGAGTTCATCTGTCTGAACTGTTAGAGATAATAATTTATAATGTGAATGTTGACCCGTTTTTTTTCCTTTTTGTGTTTAACCTTATTACATACAGAGTTTCTCAACTGGGTTATGTGATAGATTACAGCTACTACTGCTGAGAACATTATCGGGAGTGGAGAATTGTTCAATGTTGAGACCAGCGTATGCTGTAGAGTATGATTACTTACCTCCTCATCAGTGCTCCAGGTCTCTTATGACAAAATATCCAAGGACTTTTTTTCTCTGGTCAAATAAATGTTGGTAAGGTTTGTCATCATGTTTTACTTGTTTACAATTCTTTCTTTCTCCACTTGCTTTGGTCTTATTATGTTGATTCATGATTATAGGGAATTATTTTTGGAATAAATGTTGTTAGGCATTCAGGTGGGAAACCCCTCATTGTTCTTGAAGGAAAAGCAGTTACATACGTACATTAATTGATGATCTGGTTACCAAAGATCTTCGAGAGCCTTACTGCATGGTCACAAGTACCATGATGTACTAAATAATGCCAAATTTAGGAGCTAAAATTTTAGAGAATGAATTAACATAGATGTATCATGTATTATATTGTGGATCATAAGAGAATCTTTTCAACCTCAACAAATAGGTTATTCAGATTTGTTATTCAGAGAGATGAATTGTCACTCTCCCTTCACTTGATCTTAACCATATATACTAACTGAATTTTGCTTTCAACAACCTAAGTATATCTTTCTTTTAACCTTTATTTTCTCTCTGCCACAAAATTCAATATCTTTGTATTATTCGAGGATATAACACTTGGTAACCATTATCTTATTCTAGAGTTTCTGACAAGAACACGATATTTTGCTCATAAGAGTCATCTTCAAACTGTATTTGACTGGAAGATGAATCTAACTTTGGTGTCTTAAGTTTTCTTATTGTGAATTTGTGTTGGGATTTAAATCTTTAAATTATATTACAATAAGCAGGGTTTAAAATGTCTCTTTCTAATGAAAATGCTTACTTCTTTTCAGCCGTTCAAAATATCGTTTAGTTCTTCGATTTGATAATGCTGACAGCAATTTCACACCTTTAGGTCGTGAAATTGATTTAATAGATGACAAAGATGGTCAGCCTAGCAAGAAAAACAAGCCCGAATATACGTACCCGCAGCAACGCGGGAGAGATTCACACATCTGTGAGATTTTACATATAGGGGTCCTCCTTGTACCCGCAGCAACAAGGAGGACAAGTATATCCCCACGAAGCCACTAGTAGTTATTTTCCTATACATCTGGACAGAGAGATTCACACAACCAGGCCCATGATTTTTTTCAATATTTTTTCAGTCCTCATCTATGAAGGATTTTTTTTACAATATTTTATGATATTCTGTGAAATGTGCTACCTGCATTGACACTTGAAAGCGTTGGGGGATATTTTTCATAAGTGTTCATGAGAGCTTGGTATCTGTTTGTTATTATCACATGAGTCTATGTGCACTTTTGCAACATGTCTTTACTATTTTGTAGCACCCATATGAAGTTATTCTCTCGTTCTTTCAATACGAATGCGTGAGCAATACAAAATGTGTTGTATGTCGATGTCACACCACAACTTAAATAGATGGAAGTCTATAAACGTTTGTTTTGTAGGTCGCGTCGATCATCAAAACATGTGGGAATGCACGTCAATTATTGTACGAGTGAGGATGTACAAAGAAAACTGCCTCGACCTCATTTCTGGAGGGATTAACCCAAATGTAATAAACGTACTTTTTTCATGCAAAAATTTATCTAGTATCTGCATTGGAGTTTCATCCCCTTGCCTTTTGAGCTTAATCTTCTATATCACATTATATATATCTCATAGAAAAGGAAAGTCTAATGTGTTCTCTTCTCTTATGGTTAAATGTATGTTACGTGACTCCATGTTTTGAAAATACAATCTCTCTACCAAACCTTCTTCGTTCACATACTAGCATATGCGTGACCCTCTAGATGTTGAGCAGGATAATGGTTATGTTGGTCATTCATTACCTTTAACGTCCATGCACCACTCTTTGTGTCTAGTCTCCCTATCATTTCAAAAGTACAATGAATGTTTTTGCTACCATAACGTCTAACCGTAGCTATACTTTTGTTTCGCACACAATGATCATATTGGAACCATATCTTCACGACCATTGCTAAAGCCCATTCGCCTTTCGTCTTTGAACGCTCAGTCAAAATCACGCAACCATTCTCACGTGATCTTCCAGAAGCCCACGCCTTCAACTCTTCAAGATACATGAAATCCTAAAACAGTGGTCCTTATATATGTGTGTGTGTGTGTACATGAGAGAATGTCATACCTAATCGGTTTCAAATGAAACATGCGGGTTCGGATGTTCCTCTTACTCCACATTATGTTGACGTACATATTCGTCATCTAGATTATTTTGTTTTTCAACTTATGAATGGTAAAACCCTTATGTGTACTTTGGATTGCCTTGTCTCACGTTAGATGGTTCACCTTCTTTGACAAAGTCCTGAAACAACCAAATGGTGGAAGTTTGTTCAAATTTATTGCATCAAATCATATAAAGATTATTTACCTTTTTTAAAACAGACATCACTTTCCCATCATGTCTATGGCCAAGGAGCACACATGATCCTGGTTGTCACCATCAACACCAGGTCTGAAATAGCTTTCTGGCACGCATGAATTGTTAGAATATTTAGCGAAAACATATGTCCCATGTCATCGTAATATATTAAACTTGGTGAAATGGTCAGGTTTTGGAAAAGACAGATGCATGTTCGGATGAAATGGGAAATATTGGATAAGGTGGTGATCAATCTGCGTAGAAAAAATGGAAGACTTAACTAATACACCTATACGCCATCTAAACTCTATGTGCAGTGTATAGGGTACAAACGTTTTCTCCCTTGAACCTCGACAATGGCCAATTAAGTACATATCTATACGTCTGATGTGTTGGTTTTAGTAATAAAAATATATTTCACTAGTTTTAAGAACCGAAATCTTCTAACCTATGAAAAAGGGTAGTTTTACTAAATCTTTATGTAGTTTTAAATTTATAACAGTAAGTGTTCATTTAATTAACCTTCATAATAGGCAAGTGTAACTATCGTGTATAGTATAGTATTTTGTGCAAGTACTGAGTACCGAATCCAAAGTCACAACTTATATTATTTAATTTCAAGTTACTAAAAGAAAGTTTTTAAAGTGAGCAAAAATGTAAGTAGCCTAGAGAGTGATCAATATCCAAACAAAAGTGTTGCTTCGGGATCCGACTTTACTTGGTATGAATTAATAGTAAATAATTAGTTAAATGGTGTATTTATAAATCATGCCTTCCGCTATAACTTATAAACGATTTATGTTCTCGAGGTTATTATGAAGGTCTCCCTTCTCGGTGAGCTCACTTCCTAACTATGAAAGATTTATTACCCACAGATGCGGTAGTTCACCCATGAAGAATGTATCACCCAAAGTTGCGATATAGACATCTAACTACACATTTCTTTTATGAATGACTTACTAAAATCCGTAGCGATTAGCAAGTCACCACTTGACATGGCAAAGGCATCGTCTCCTTCCGACTATGCTCATCCTCTACTTGAAATAATTAATTTAATAAAAATGATTGATCCATTATTAATTGTGCGATAATATTATAATATGAATAAATAAAGACCGTTAATTCCTAACACGGGTTCACCAATCTTTGGTTCACGCCAAAGCTAGCACATAGACTATGTAATCTTGGCTGATCACCAAGACCAAGTATAAAGACTGTACCGACCATGAACGAAGTTTGATGGACGAGGATTTACCACAAAATTTGTGTGTTTCAACTCCACAAATGAGCTAATCACTACACGCGGAGTTAATGAATAACTTATAAGTCCATCCACTTTCTATCAAGAACACCCACGGGTACACTTATAAGTTGACTCTTTAATTAGTACATCATACAAAGGAGTAGAAGGAATTATCAAGAACATAAAACACCACTTAAACTAAAAATAAACTATGTAAAGCATACCAAGTTCATCATCATCCTAGCAACAACCTAGAAGTCCAGCCAAGAATTGGCTTTACAATAAGCTCATAAAGATTGATTTACAAGAAATCATAGTAAGGGTTGTATAGAGATTTCTAGGGGTGTTAAGGGACTTCTAGGATTTCTCTCTCAAAGGTAGGCTACAACAAGTGCTTATGGAGTGATCCCAAGCACCAAAGGTCACTCAAGAACCTTAGAAGGATAATTTAGGGCTAGAGAGCCCCTTTGTGGGAGAAAAGAAGTGTTTCAATTAGAAGTGTGGGATAGAATGGACAGAAAGGGATACCATAATAAGAATTGGAGGCATCTATTTATAGGCAGTCTGGCATACTGTGCGCCCGTGCAAACCATCTGGGAGCAGTCTATAGTCCTTTCCTGTAGACGATGTCAGGTCAGTTGGGCTGCACGCCCGTGTATGCCATGTGCCACAACTTCTATCAGTCTTGGTCGGATTCTGAAACCTTCGGTGGTGTTTTGAGGTGGCGCACAATTGTGCACCCCTTGTGCACTCCCGTTCATGCTCCACGGCCGTGCAACATCTGATGCTGCTCTCAAAGTCTTCAGTTCTTCATCTTTTGTGTCGATTTTTTCCCTTTTTGCTTCTTGACTAAAAAAAATGCAATTATCAAATAAGAAGGATTTAGGCATGATATACTATGATAAAAGCATGATTTTGATGCAAAAAAATGTAGTAAATGCACATGTAAAACATGTGTAAATCGTGGCACATCAACGTCATATATAGCGTTATACGTGACGTATAGAGGTTTAATAATTGGTATTTAATGTTGGGTCATGCCTTATATACCACATATAGCCTTATATGTAGCGCGTGGGGGTTGTATTATTACCATCACCCTTCCCAAAGTCCTTATATAAAAAAAAAGAGAAAAGAAAATAAAAGGGAGAATTTGTTATTTTTCTCTTTCAAGTATACCCGCATAAATATTAGAGTACGTACACCACTAGTTTTGCTAAGCACGGGTGTCATCATTTGAATATTGCGGGAATAAGAGTTTTTACTTTTTAACTTGATTATTATAATTGTGTTTTTATAATATTTGTGGTTCTGTGTCCATCAATTTATTTTGTGATGATGGTTGAGTGGCTTTTTGGTACCTTTTTTTACTTTGATACTAGTTCCTTCTAAGAAACAGACGAACCTCATGCTTCCATTTGTAAAATGAATGTCAAAAGTTCTCTTAGGATTTTGAATAAATTAAAATAACATCCGTTATTGTCGATTGAAAGTTCGACAAAGTATCACCAGATGACTGGTTTTAATTAAATGAAGTATACCTTTAAGGTATAAGTTAAGTGTTGAAAACACACAGAGAAACAATCCAGGGACAGTATCATAAATAACTTAAACTTTAATCGTACCTTGTATGCATTGATATAAGACAGAAAATTTCACGAATTGGCAATTTGCTTAAATAAGCAAAACATTAACAGGAATCTCATGACTTTAGTTTTTTTGTTTTCTCTTTTGGTGGTTAAACCGAGTATTGATACCGTAACAAAGCAAATAACAAACTAGTACCAACCGAACTCCCACCCCATACAGTGGTGTAAACAATGACCTTTTTTTAATTTCGCTTTTTTTATTATAAATAATATACATCTTTAACCCATTTGATTTATATTTCTTTTGATTTTCCTCTAATAACTTGTGTTCTTTAATTATCTAAAAAAAGATGAATACACAGCTCGAAATACAATTTACTGAAAATGGAGTTGCATTCAAAATTTGGTACCGTAAACTACACCCCCAATGGTAATCCCGTAACAAACCAAACCAATACTGAGCAAAACCGAATTCCCATCACATCATCTTATGAATCTACTAGCACTCTATAAAAACCTAATCTCACGGAAAAAAATATTCCTAAAACAGATTGTTCGGGATGTTTAGTGTTAAAACCGCCAATGTTTTTATTTATTTAATTATTTGGAATGTAGGTATCTTTCATTGCAACGCTAGCAAGTGACAAGGTCAAAAAGAAAGTATCAAAGTAAAGAAACATAAATAAAAAAATAAACAAACAAATAGTTTAATTATTTTATTTTTAGAAAAAAGTTATACTTCAAGGTAACTGTTCGTACCAATTTGAAGAATCTGTATCACGCCTAGTCCATGACCTTTGCAACGATGCATGGTTCAAACTTCAATCAACACATAAGGAACTTTTAAAGAAAATTGACCATAAAAGGCTACATGAGAAAGGCAAACTGGAATTTATTAATTCCATTTTTTTGCATTTGGCTAATAATAATTTTACCTGAGTTTATTCTTTCCATCAGTTCCACCTTTCATATATTTTGCTCTCAACGCACCCTCCGTTAACTCACACTAATTATGTGCTGGAATGTATTAAAACCTTCCCAAAAGTGACCTCTTGTGGGAGGGAAGGTTTGCGAGCTAAACATATTTTAGACGCTTTCTGCGGCCAGGGATCCCCAACTGCCTCTGAGCTCATTAATTCCATCACGGATGTGGTTAACTTGTGGCTTGGGGGCTTTGTCCTAAGGCTTTGGCGGAGTTCATTGCATCGGTGCCACTGACCCCTTTGCTAAAACCTGACAATGGGATCAGACCCATCGCGGTGGGGGTCATCTGGAGGAGATTGTTGTCGAAGGTCTCTATGTGCAAAGTGGGTAAAGAGATGACTGCCTATTTAGGGGATTTTCAATTTGGGCTTAGGTCCCTAATGGGGCAGAAGTAGTGCTACACAGTTCCAACATGTTCTTAAGTGTGTTGCATTCTGACAGTTCCCTAGCTATGCTCACTGTAGATTATTCTAACACCTTCAACAAGGTGGACCGTACAACTCTTCTCAGGGAAGTCAGTTGCAGCTGCCCATCCACTTCCCCCCAAGGTTCAATTTTTGTATGGCCGGAGTGCCAGGTTATACATGGGTGATACTCGTATTGGGCTACTACAGGGGTACAACAAGAGGACCTCCTCGGACCTCTACTTTTTTCTTTAGTCCTTCATCCGCTTATCATCCGGATGTAGGAAGCCTATTCCCTATCCTTCCATGCTTGGTATTTGGACGACGACACTATTATGGTAAAGCTGAGGAAGTCGCTAGGGCGTTGGCCATTATACCTTCTGAAGGGACGTCTCTAGGGCTTAGGCTTAATATTCGGAAAACTGAGATTTTTTGGCCGTCATGCAATGCTTCGAAGAAAAAGGTCGGGTTATTCCCTAGTGAGATTAGCAGGCCTGATGAAGGGGTTAAGCTCCTTAGGGAAGCGGTTATCTGAGATGCAGGGTTTATACAGTCTTTGGCAACTAAAAGAGCTTTGCGTGTGGTTGAACTTATGGAACGCTTGCCAGACCCGTGGGACCCCCAAAGCGAGCTTATGTTATTGCGTTCGTCCAAGGGGGTCTCCAAATTAGTGTTTGGTCTTCGGACTTGTCACCTGAGCATGTCAAAGAGACGGTGTCAATCTTTGATGCAGGCCTGCCGGGGCGGTTGGAAACATTGTGGTCTGTGAAGGGGCGCATTTTGAGGACCTCTAGTGGGGGTTAGCATCATTTCCTATGCGATATAAGGGTTTGGTGCTTTCCTCGGCGGAGGACGTCTCAGCATATCCGTTTTTGTGTCCAGGGCCTAGTTGGGGAAATTGTAGAACCACATCTTGCAAAATGCTGGCGTGGTGGGGGTGGATCCTGACTACACCCTTGTACTGGATAATATTGGAACAACTCTTCCAGAACTTGATGTAGGCGGTTTTACAAATAAGGAGGCCGCCTCCAAGAAACCTCAACAAACATTAGCGAGTTCTCTTTATGGTAAACACGTTCAGGATATGGAGAAGCAATTCGATAGGACTCCATATCAAAGGCAATTATTGCATGTTTCCATGGGGTCCATGCTCAGGGTTTTTTAACTGTTTTGACCATTGAAGGAATTGGGCAATGAATGTTAGGAGTCGAATATAAGGTCATCCTCAAATATCGGCTTATGATACCTCTTTTCCCCTAAATGAACCATGCCCTATTTGCAAAAAGCATGTTTGGACAGGTTTGGCGAACATGCCATTCACTGCAAGGAATTGCCGGGGTTCAAGTATCGCCATGAGTGGGTTAGATATATTTTATGGGATGTGCTTAGACGTACAGGGATCTTGTCAAAGAAGAAGCGCCTGTTAATTTTCTGACTGACCCGCGTGAGGGGAGATCTACCTTGCGTCCTGCAGACGTCCTTGTCTTTGGACAGGTGGGAGGCAAGCAGCGTGTGTCGACCTCACTGGTGTGTCCCCATTGATGGGCTTACGAGACAGTGGCTTTGTTCAGGGGCAGGCAGTGTTGAGAGCGGAGGCTAGGAAAATCGCTAAGCATGAGACCAGAATCAGCACGTGTTCCTTCCATTTGCGTTTAACACATTTGGATCCTTGGCCTCTGAGCGGTTCGCTTCTTGAAGCGAGTGCAGAAGGTGGTCCGCAGTAACTCGCCAAGCCCTAAGAACCAAGGGTTTGTGTTCAGTAGAATAGGTTTTGCTATCCAAAAAGGGAAGCGGCGCAACTTGTTGTTCGCTTACCTACTATTCAGAATGTAACTTGTTGTTTGTTTTAATGAAATGTGGGAGATTGCTTTAAAAAATGGTTATGCATCTGTTTTAAATTCACTAAACATGATGTTATTGTATTTTTTGAAACATGTCTTCTGTATTTTAGTGTAGATTTGAAATTAAAATAACACAGTTTATGCAAGAAATTCTATTAACTAAAAGACTTAAGGTTTGTTTGGTATGGGGTAATGGAATGGGTGAGAGAATGGAATGGACTAGGTAATGGAATAGACAATGTAATGGAATTGACAAGGTAATGGAATGGATCATTACCATTCATGTCTTGTTAATTTGGTTGCCATGTGGAAATGAAACAAAACATTACTTTGTGTTGGATAAGTAGCAAAAGACGAAGGAATATAATCAGTGGTGAGTGGCAATGGGGGATAGTGGTCAGTGGCGGTGATGGTGGGTGGTGATATGTGGAGGTAGCGGTGGTGGTGGGTGGCGGCAACAGTGGTGGCGATGGTGGAAGGTGGAGGTGGATGGCCGTGATGGTGGGTGGGCGACGATGGTGAGTAGTGGCGATGGTGGGTGGTGGTTGGCGGCGTGATGGTATATTGTGGTGTGTGGCGGTAGCGTGGTGATGGGTGGCGACGGAGGTAGTAGGTGGTGGCGAAGATGGCGATGGGTGGAAGTGGATGGCGGTGATGGTGGGTAGGTGACGGTGGTGGGTGGCGGCGGTGGTGGCGGGTGGGTGAAAGTAGTGGGTGGCGATGGTTGGTGGTGGCGACGACAGTGGTGGGTGGTGACGGCGGTAGTGGGTGGTGGGCGACGGTGGTAGGTTGTGCTCAACGGTGGTAGGCGACGTTGGACGGTGGTGGGTGACGGCGGTGGTGGCGGGTGGTGAAAGTAGTGGGTGGCGATGGTTGGTGGTGGCGACGACAGTGGTGGGTGGTGACGGCGGTAGTGGGTGGTGGGCGACGGTGGTAGGTTGTGCTCAACGGTGGTAGGCGACGTTGGACGGTGGTGGGTGACGGCGGTGGTGGTTGGGTGAAGGTAGTAGGTGGTGATAGTTGGTGGCGGCGACAACGGTGGTGGGTGGTGACGGTGGTAGTGGTGGTGGGTGGTGGCGGCAACGGTGGTAGGCGAGGGTGGTTGGTGGTGGGCGACGGTGGTGGGTGGTGACAGTGGTGGTGGGTGGTATGTGGGCGACGGTGGTGGGTGGTGACTATGGTGGTGGGTGGTGGTGGTGGTGGTGATTGGTGGGTTATGGTGTTGTTAGTAAAGGGTGAATAAGGGATGAAATGAAAAAAAAACATGGGGTGGATGGAATGGTTTTGAGGGAATGTAATGCCTTGTGGAATGGATGATTCCATTCCTTTAACCAACAAAACACCCAACTTTTCATTACCCCGTAATAATCCATTTCATTCCCCTTTCCATTTAATCATACCAAACGCTACCTATTTCTTGCAAAAGGTTAACTTTAATTACACAACTCTAAATATTCTCAAGGTCAATATTTTAAATTTCTAATGACAAATCAGTTGCACTTTTGGTATCTTATGTTTACATAATTATGGTCATGACCACTTTTTTCCTAAAGATTTGACAAGAAAGTTAGTCTTAGACTTTCGTGGTTAAATGCAAAGGCCACGACCGTAGAATGCTTAAAGGAGTAAAGGAAGGTTGATAGTGAACAATGATTGAAATAAAATAACCTAAAATTATAAAAACCAACGGTTATGGTATTCGTTCTAAATGCGAATGATGGAAGTGTTTTTTTACATCATTGTTGTTTGCTGGGAAGGTGGGGTCATATATATAATAGAAAGTGATATTCACATTAACGTTGCTATTTCCATAGTTAAAATTTAGACGATAACAAAACTGTAATAATAGATATAAGTTATTTGAAGTTAAAAAATTACGGACTTATATAGTATTAATTTGTGTCTGTTTTTGTATTTCTTTTCCCTTTAAGTCACTTTTAACTTTTGATTCTTTAGAAATCCTTACATTCGGATTACTGAGCTTAAAATTTCAGATCACTTCGCATGTACTTACATATTTCTTTTTTCTTTTCTTTTTTTTTTTTTTTTTCATTTTATTGATTCAACACTATGTTTGTTATAGTTTATATATTTAAACACAGGAGTTTTAATATGTTTTTTTCTCTCAACCAAACATTGATCAAATGACATCATGAGCTTCAACATGATAGTTAACTTATCGAGTTTAGTGTTTGTTACAACGGTTTTTGAAAACCAGTTAAAATCGGCTGATATTGCCGGTTGAAGCTCCTGGTACAACATGTTAAACCACCTGTAAGCATGGTTGAACTGCCCGGCGCCCGGCACGACCGATTGAACCGTTTCAAAGCCCAACCTAGTATAGTATAAAACAGGTTTTTTAAACATTGGTTTGTTATCAAACAATACTCATTAGACTAAAAGTGGTGGGTTAACACCCCCTCCAAATGAAGGGTTTTCATTGGTTTTAATCCATGCCTTCAAGCTCCTTCCATTTCGCTCCCGTTAAGCCCCTCATGCCCCACCCTTGGCGCCCTCCTTGACACCATGATACGGTGTTTAGTGCCAAAGATTGCTGTAAGTGGGTGTTTTAACCCATTACACATAGTCTTTTTTTTTTTTTTTTTTTTTTTTTTGAACGGCCAACAAATTGGAATCACTCACGGAACACTGGAGTATCATCGTGCCACCAATGTTGCCACGCGATCATATTCCACCACCAAGTCACCAAGTCACCAATTCAGGAGGAAACTCATAATTATGAGAAAACCCCCTTTTGTGAGATTCAAACCCAGGACCTTATGGCCCCTAAGTCTTATCTCACCAACAAGATGCCACTAGGCTATAATGCCTTGGGCATTACACATAGTCTTAATCTAAAAAAATGAAAAAAAGCTGAACCGTAAGTAAAACCATAATCAAATGAAAGACAACAGAAACAAGTTATATTTAGATGGTGGGTAAGCGGCAACAAGCTGCGCCGCTATTCCCTTTTGAATCGCAAAGTTACATGAAAGACTTTACGTCTTCCACCATAATAAGTGATTGAAGCCATGGTTGAAAAGCCTCACCTTTAAGTGAGTTTGATTACGTCTTCCACAATATTTAAGTTATAAAGCAAAGGCCATCTGTCACGAATACTTTGTTTACTGTCGTCAAAAAAATGATAATGCGCTCTATCTCGATCACTTGTTGCTTTTGTAATGGGTCGAAGACGACACTTTCATGCTTCTAGCTGTCACATAAAATATTCCCAAATGTGTACCGTAGTACTAAAACTTAGGTGGGATATATGAAAGATTACATTTGGGAAATATATATCTGAGTGGCGCCGCAGCCTTTTGCTTAGAAGGTGACATGTACAAAAATTAATGATTAATTAATACATTATAAAATGATAACTCATAATCCATGATAGTTAGGTGAAAGAAAAAAAGAGATTATGTAAGCATATATTTTTTAATAGCAACAGAAGACCTCAAGTAACAAGAAGCTAGATATATAAGAACAAAACATTTATTTTTAGATTACAATGAAAAGGTAGAAAAAAAGTTGAAATATACATTTTTCATGATCGGCAAGGGGGAGAGGTCAAGTGGGTGACCTTCCGGAGCCCACATTCGGGGGCAAAAAACATTTACTTTTTAAATTTTTTTAACCAAGATGGCATATAATTAAATTAGTTTAGTCCCAATATTATGGTGAATCAATTAGTTTGGAATTAATAAGGTACTAGTGGGTTTACCCGCGCGTTGCAGCGAGATCCACAAATGGGTTGCAATACAACATTATGATACTTAAGTTTTTTGCCGCAAGTTACGCAAAAAGAATAGAAATGTGTACACTATGTTTTAACAAGTATTCGTAGAAAGAAAAAAAGAAATGTGCACCGCCACTTACAACTGATTGCAGTTCACCACAAAAATTATGTACTCATTATTGAACAAATCTTAATAAACCAAAGGTATGTTACTATAACAGATCAATATGAACATAAACATCACTCTTGTGTAAGTTGTCCGATCATTGCATATCTACATAACCGTGCCATTGAAGACACCTTGCTAAATGATAAAAGTTCATTTACATGACAAAAGCATGAAATAATAATATGATATTGTAATAAACTATCATATTAAAGTCATTGTCCATTTAGAAATTAAAAGTTATGATTTGTAAGTTGTAATAGACTTGCCCAACTTGACCCAGCAGCTAAATTTTTTTCCAATGTAGCAGTGAGTCGAACCATCTCATTCACTTTGCCGCTGGTAGACGCATAAATATAAAAAGGGTTTATAATATAAGTATTATTATGGCAAAGTTTTAAAATTCATACAAGTTTAGTTGAGATAAGATTATTCATTGTGGTAACATAAATTATTATATTCATCGCCATTATATGAAATTTATTCAAAAATAATGCTATCCCGTGTGTTTATTTAGTTTGGATGAATTCCATTTTCATATAAAAGTTAATTATCTTCTAGGGGCATTTAGGGAAGAAAAGTGGTAAAATTTAGAAAATTGTAAAGAAACCCTTGGTATGTCATCTTAACTTTAGACAATTTGGATATATTTGCACATACCTCCTACTTTATAATGTAATATAGATATAGATTATAGATTATATATAGTATGTAATTAAAACAAAATAATATCACAGAAAATTTCAATGAATACAAATAATAGCAATAATTTAAATATATAATAAAACATATATTTTTAAAACCAACAAAGTATGAAAGTAAATGCATTGTTTATGAGAAAGACGTTAATATTTTTTTCATACACCATGTATAGCAATTCCACTTTAAAAACACTTTTCTTGAAACATGATGTGTGGTCATATAGCACAAGTCCGTCTATACTACAACCGAAGACTATCTTTCTAAATAAACATGAAATTGTGGTGGATATCATCGCGGAGGTGAAATCGTGTAGTTTTTTGTGGTACAAACATAGACATAAGGATATTATAAATATGATTAAAGGTAATTGAATGTTATGATAAAAGAATATGTACAAGTAGGTTTGCATGAAGGGTAGAAAGGAAAAAAATTACATGACATTTGGGTTTGAGCATGAGACTTTTCTATGCCATCTTAAAATTCATGTAAAATGATATGTGAAGAGTGAAGGCAACCAACAAAGTATGTAAAATGCATTGTTTATGAGACTTTTTCTATGCCATCTTAAAACACTTTTCTTGAAAATGATGTGTGGTCATATGGCACAAGTCCGTCTATACTACAACCAAAAACTATCTTTCTAAATAAACATGAAATTGTGGTGGATATTATCGCGGAGGTGAAATCGTGTAGTTTTTTGTGGTACAAACATAGACATAAGGATATTATAGATATATATTAATGGTAATTGAAGGTTATGATAAAAGAATATGTACAAGTAACAATGCATCAAGGGTAATATGGAAAGATATATATGACATTGTAGGTTTAAAGCATGGTGTCTTTTCAAATGTCATCTTAACTTTGCCAATTTAGACATATTTACTCGTGTCTTCTCTTTTATAATGTAGTATAGATTAAGGTAATTAATAAATAGAGATTACTAATTGATTTTGGGGCGATAAAGGAATAATATCAAAGTCCTGACCCAGCTAAATACATTAACGTTTTAAATCAAAACCCAAATGACCAAGTAGGCAAGTACGTGATTAAGTAATATCAAGTTCGAGGCTGGTGGAGTGGTATTATGGAAATATAATAATATAAATGCCACAATACTTTTGTTTTTGTCTATTTTTACTATAGTTATCATCAATTATTGATTTTTTACATATCTATCTCTCTATCTACATATATTAGGGGACGGAGAATCATCAGAAAACGTCACAGGTAACCCACTTCAGTACAGTAACACCGCCGCCACAAATATTGGGTAGGGGTCCCGTAAACCGTTTTTCTGGTTCTATCTAACGGGCTGTTAAGTGGTGATATTAAATGCAACGGTTGAATTTTTATGTTTTTAATTATATTTTTAACCGTTGAATTTAATTTGTGTTTTCAAACGGTTATATTTTGTGACCGTTTTTATCATAGTGCGTATAGTAGAAATACAATCCCACGGTTTAGTATCAAAAATAATAGAAATTATCTCCATAATTTAAAAAAAAATGAGTGACATTGACCTCGAAGATGATCAAGTTATCATTCCCTCCGCTCGAAGTGCACCCGATTTTACAATCAATCGATAGTAGCATTGAGTATCTCATGAGCCCTTAGCAAGCGAGCTGCAGAGAAAGACACAACAACATCTAAAAAAAGATACATGCCACGTGATCGCGAATGAGGCCATACTCGGTTAATAGATGACTATTTTGCTGACGTACCAAAATACACCGAGGCACAGTTTAAACTAAGGTATCGCATGTCGAGACGTCTATTTCTAAAAATTGTAGCAGATGTTGAAGCAAACTTCGAATGGTTTCAAAGAGGGGCGTGGATGGTCGGTTTAGAAAGAGTTTAATGCCGCATACAAAAAGTATCTTCAGCGGTGAAACAACTCCGCAACCGGTAATCCTCCAGACGAATAC
>JAUTDX010006120.1:0-32902 GCA_030844895.1 Ambrosia x helenae
TGCAGGAGAAGACGAAGAAAGAAGAAAAAGAAAGGAATTCCAGACTATGTTCATGTGCCGGAAACTGTTTTTGGGTTGTCCGAAACACCATTCTGTACATTGGAAGGTCATGTGGATGATGTCCTCGACCTATCCTGGTCAAGGTCTCGGGTTAGTTAAAATTTTTAAAGTTTCAGTTATTTTTTTTAGTTCAAGTACATAAAGTCTACGTCTTTATGTTTATTGCAGCTCTTGCTGTCATCTTCAATGGACAAAACAGTAAGGCTATGGGATATTGAAACCAAAAACTGTTTGAAGATATTTTCCCATACTGATTATGGTATGCACGTTCATAAACCGCTCAACATGTTTGTATTGTTTGGTTGTCAAAAGACATTTAAAAAAATCACGTAACTTATATGTGTGACAGTTACTTGTGTTCAATTTAATCCGGCAGACGATGATTACTTTATAAGTGGTTCACTAGATGCTAAGGTTAGAATATGGAACATACCAGACCGACATGTAGTGGACTGGATCGATCTTCATGAGATGGTCACTGCTGTTGGCTATTCTACTGATGGCAAGGTAATTTTGATCTATAACCTATACAACTAGTTCTCTGATTTTAGACTGAAAATTGCTGAGTAATTTATGTTTGTACAAATGAAGGTTTCGGTTGTTGGTTCCAATAATGGGATCTGTCGGTTTTACAACACTGCTGGTATGAACTATTTCTATAAATGTTAACTATATATGTTATTTACTGTGTAGTAAACTTATCGTATACGAGCCTTGTAATTGGATTCTTTTTGTCCTAGATTGCAAGCTTGAGTTTAAGGATCAAGTTGAATTGAAAACTAAGAAAAAGCCACAACCTAAAAAGATAACTGGTTTTCAGGTACAAATATGACTTTTACATGTCTTTACCTAATTATTTCATGTCAAGCTAACAAAATCATTCAACTTGCAGTTTTCTACATTAAATCCATCTGAAGTACTTGTGACATCAGCGGATTCACGGGGTCAGGATCTTAGATGGAACAAAACTTGTCCAAAAATTCAAAGGTATGCAGAATTTGACTTTTTCAGGTCAACTGGGAAAAGATTTAAAATCAAAATTGACATGATATTTCTGTAGTTTTTGGAAGAAATTAATGAGCTTAATGAGCTCTAGACAGAGAAAGGAAATCCGAAAGTGATACAAATTTATGGAATGAAAATCATATGAACAATGAATTGAAAAAACTAAAATGCTTTTGACCTCAAAAGTCAAGGTTGTAGTACTGACTATTGTAATGGCAGGTTACAAGAACAATAACAGCCAACTTTCAGCTGATTATAGTCCGGACGGCAAATACATAATCAGCGCTAGCGAAGATTCACATGTATACATTTGGAGGCACGACAAAGCCAAAGGGAAACACAAATATCCGATTATCACATCTTACGAACACTTCCCTTGTAAAGAAGTTTCTGTTACATCACCATGGCCTGGAAGCAGGAAACTTGAACAAATTGGTGGCAATGCATTCCAAGAAACACTCAAAAAGGTCCACCACCATCTTGCCAACACCGGTTGACAGTTCTTCTCTCATACATGATGATATTGGCCATGGTAAACCATCACCAACACCGCTGCCACCACTTCCTAAAAGGAATAACCCCACTCTCGACAGTGTTGAAGACCAAGACGATAATGCACATGGAGACCCGAGTGTAGGGTCCTGTGAGTCATTCAACTCAGCTATCAGTCATCAGGTAGGTTTGATGAAACGACATCACCTTCACCCAACTCCACATCGTCTCGGTGGGGTGGTAACCATGATCACAAGACTGTCCAAGCAACGGCATGGGGGTTGGTGATTGTGACTGCAGGGTTGGGTGGTGAGATCAAGGTTTTCCAGAATGTTGGTATGCCTTTTAAGGTTGGACGCTTGTAGTTGGCTTGAAGTGATATGATCATGTGTTGCAGTTGTTTGGAACAATAGAGGTCTGTCATTTACAGTAGCAGTCAAGTAGTTGTTGAATCGTGTATACTAGAAAGTTTTGTAGTTTGGAAATGCGCGAATATCTGTATCCCATATGACCTTGGATTGAATATTGTACATTGGTTTTTTGTGGTTTATTATTGCATTTGAAAGTATGTCAATCTCAATTGAAATTGAATTAAAAGATTTGCTGACATTCTCATAGATAGGTTGCGTTATTATCATATAAGTTTCATAATTATTATTATCAGTTGTGAAATTACGTATGTGCGTAGTTATAACTTGCTTGCGTAGTTATCGGTATATGTTATGTTATATATTCAATTAACTATAACTGCATACAACATAAACTATATACAAACTTTCTTTTCTTTTAAAAATTTATCATATATTCAATTAAGTGGTTTGAATTGGTTATAGGTATTTGTGAATGAGGAAGGTAGTTTGAACTCAATTAAACTAAATTACTTAGTTTTGATTTTAATATACAAGAAAGCTATTTGCTATCAACTGAACAAAAAAAGTCAATGGTTTGAACTGGTGATAGAAATTTTAGAGGTGAATATTTTAAACAAAAATATAGCAAATGAAAATGACATCAAATTGATATAGGTGTTGTGAGTGGATTGAATTTAGGGAGGTGAGTTTGAAGTAAATTAAACAAAATAACGTAGTTTTAGTGAGTTTTGTATGCAAGATTACGTGCCTAACAACCATATTCACTTCACTCTTTTAGTTTCAATTGGTTTTCATCCAAAAGTAAAATAAATGGCCTTGAGGGATTTGAACTGTGGCAGAAAATTCCAAACACTTAACCGAAGGACCACTAATTGTTGGTCATTCATTTACATTTTCCATAACATAACTAACTTTAAACGTGAGTCCCAAAAATCAAATCTGGGTGCCCAATAGCTAGGGCTTATAACTTTTGTTTAAACGATCTGGTCATGCCCGGTTCAGGAAAAGTTACATTTGGTTCACATGACTCGAAGACCTGACCTCTTCGATAACCGCTGCTTTAACAATATATGTAGTATTCATTTGAAGCATATGATTCCTACTTTAATTTTCATTTTTATGCTTGTTGATTATTGGTATGTTGACAAATAAGCTGCATTCTACTTCAATCTTAGTTGTTACGATATGTTCACATGCTATAGAATATTCTGTCTTTATTGTTAGCTGTTACAACTTACAAGACATTGATATATATAAATTGAGTTAATAGCCAAAATCGTCCCTGAGGTTTGGTCACTTTTGACACTTCAGTCCAAAACCCAAACCTTTTACATCTGGGTCCTCAGTTTTATTTTTTTTGCCAAATTCGTCCCAAAAAAGGTTTGGGTTTTGCTAAATTTGTCCCTGAGGTTTGGTCACTTTTGCCACTTCAGTCCACAACTTAAACGTTGTCAGGGACGAATTTGACAAGAAAAATAAAACTAAAGGACCCAGATGTAAAAGGTATGGGTTTTGGACTGAAGTGGCAAAATGACCAAACCTCAGGGATGATTTTGGCTATTAGCTCTATATAACTTCTTAATAAGCACAACACATTTTTTTTATATGTTTTAATGTTAGTTGTTAGAAGACGTTGATATAACACTTTTAATAATCACAAAATTATTAATCCATAGCATTATCATATTAATTAATCTAGACTCTTGACTTTTGGAATTAGCTAAAAATCTAAAGTCTTATTTGTATTTAGAAGATTAATTATACTCTACACATACATACATTATACATACATACATATCTATAATCTATAACTTATAATCAGTGTTTTGGTGGCCGGATCGGACCGGCCGGTCCGACCGGTTGAACCGGTGTTCGCTAGGCTGAGCGATCCGAAACACAGAAGATCGTAGGGATTACAAAAAATCGGCCGATTCGATTATTTTCCAAGTTCGGTGGATCGTTGAATCGGCCGGTTGGACCGTAAACACCAACAAAAAACTACTTTCTAGCTTTCTTTCCCACTAAAACACCATCTTCCATCCCTGAATAACAGCCTCGATTGTTCTTCTTTCTCATCCCTTTATCTCTGGTTTAAGCTTTGTAGAGAGAGACCGTTCCAAATGGTTTGATAGTTGTAGAGAGATAGAGAGAGAGAAAGAACGTTCAAAAAGAAAAAAAAAGTTGCAGAGAGTGAGAGAGAGTGAGGAAGGGATTGAATAATGAATACTATAATAATTAAAAGGGAGAGGTTAACGTATAAAGCTTCTTAACGTAAGAAGCGTAAGAAGCAATCTCAGCCATTAGATTAACAAGATGGTTGGATGCAGATTAAAAACCCTATCATACTTGTGTCAAACTAACCAAGGGTAAATTAGGAAAAAAAACGTCTATTTTTTTTTCAAATCGTAAAAACCAAATCAATCGAAACAAATTTTTCACCAATTAAAATCGATTAAACCAATCTGAATGATTACACAATCAAAATAACAACAAACATTCGATTACAAATGAACAAAAACGAAAAAATTAGAAAAACAGAGTTTTACACTTGGGACAATTAATCATACGAAAAACATACAATTATGAATAAACGCTCGTAATAGTTGTCAAATACTTTCAATTTTGTTTCAATAAGTATGATTAAACATAAAAATTAGGTTAAAAATAAGTTGCAGACCAAGAAGACGAAGTTGGTGAAAACAGGGATGTTTAAACGCACTTACAAAAATTTAAACGCACTTGAAAAATCATGTATTTGACAACAAAATTAAAACGCACTCATGTATTTGACAAAAAGAAATAAAACGCATTCATGGTTTTGACAAAACAAATAAAACGCACTCATGGTTTGATTGTGTGCGTTTGTTTTCTTTAAACTATATAATCCTTCAAACAATTAATGCGTTTGTTTTTTTGTCATTACTACAGAGTGCGTTTGTTTTACTTGAATTAAAAAAACCCTTCAAACAATTAATGCGTTTGTTTTATTTGAAATTCATATATCATGCCCAGTTCATTTCATTCTTCTTCTCCAAATAATATCACCAATAATATGAAGCAATAAAATCATGCACACCTATCTCTGCACCTTTTTTTCGAACAGTTTTTTTTCTCGAACGGATATCTCTACACCAATCTACTAACAATAAATGCACCATAATTTATTGTTGGTTGAATTAGCAATTTAAAGTCTTGATTCTTGAAGTTATAACCTTATGTTATTTAGAAAATATACAAAATAAGGTTTTAGTCTCTGTTTTAGTCAAAACAAACAAAACAGAGCATTGTTCTAAGTATGATAAATCTCAAAATAAATACATAATTTGGTTGGGATATGAAAAAGAAGATGGGTAATTGTGAAAAGGAAAGATACAACAAAACAAGATGCATAGGAAAGATACAACATCAATGGATAGAGATAAAATTCCTTCACAAGATGCAGACCCTAAACAAGTGGGTTTCATTTTTAGACGCACTCTCAGTTATAAAGTGCGTTTTAAACAAAAATGGTTCAAACGCACTAAATAATATCCAAGTGCGTCCCAAAGTCCAAAGCTGTCAACTCCACCATCCCACTCAGGATCTTCCATTTCATTGGTTTGTTCAGGGATCGGAAGGAACCAAAAAGTCAGTTAATAAGCCTTAATAAATAACCAGAAGAAGCCCTCATTCTATGCAATCATTGGGTATTATTCCATGCTCTGTTTTCTTGAGCTTTGTCTATGGCTTTTTTCAAGGCAATCATTTTCCTCATCAATATCCATATATCAATTTCCTCATCAAATAACACTGTAAAAACAAAAAGCACTTGCATATAGCATCCTTCGTGCAATTCAGTTCGTCACTGAAAAACGAATCACTGTAAAACGAACAATAGGGAGAAAAAAGGAATAAACACTGTAAACTTTGAAGAACTAGTAAATCGATCGTGAATCGAAATAAGTTAATCAATCGTGAATTGAATTAGTTACAGGGAAAAAAAAGTCTGATTTGCCCTTGGGTTTAACTGTAATTGAACTTAATTGGGGTTTAGTTTAGGTTAATTTGGGTTTGGTTAAGTGGACAGGTGGCATAATATAGTGGCTTCTTAAGCTTCTTATTTTAAGGGGCTTTATACCGTATACTTTCTCTAATTAAAAAGGATGTTTAAATGAATGTATATCCATCCATCCTATCCAGTTGTCTCCCACCCACTTTACTATTATTGTTTAAATAAATTATATATTTTATATAAAATATTATTAAAAATTAACTTTCGTACTGTTTAAATAAACTAGTAGTTAATAATCCCGCGCGTTGCGCGGGTAGAAACTCAGTTGTTTTCGGTGATTCAAAAGGGATTTAGGAACCATACATCCTTTATTAGGAATGATACACACTGATCCACATCACGCACCAATAGGAGGCTGCCACATACCCCAAAATGTGATGTCACACCCTCAGAATGTGATGTCACGGGTGTATGAAATCTAAAACCGATTAAAATGGCAATGCGAAGAAGAGAAAGGTTGACGTGTTTGATTCTTTATATTTAAAATATAATCAAGTATAAACAGGTCGAAAATCATTTTCTTAAAGTTAATGAATGGTGATTGATTAATAAAAAATAGAGAAGTAAAAGCATTTCTTTAAAATACATACAAATTTTTCTAGAAGTAAATCATTTAATTTATATATTTTTTTAACGACAAACAAATCAATCCGAGCACTTTCGAAGTACATATTGGAAAAGGAGTACTCCTAGAGTAGCACGAGTCCACCAGTAATTTCACACCAATTCTTGGGAAAACCCATCGCCCGAAGACACTGCAGTAAAACCTGAACCACCAACAACAATCTGGTGCCGGTAACCGGCGCATCTCCCATTTTATAAATTTTATTAATTGTGATCTTGAGTAAAGTTTTAATATCAATAAATTATATAAATCAAGATGGAAGTTCTCATCGGAAAGAACAGAAAATCATTGATATTCTCAAAAAGCAATGTTAAAACCATGTGCTCAGTAGCTCACTAACCTATGTTCTCTCTCTCTCTCTCAAACCACAGCAAAACGCCGCCACCACAACCGCATCACCACCACCTAACTACCACCATCCCAGCACCAACATCCAACTCCCAGCACCACATAACAAATGTCGTCCTCATCTATTTCTTGCTGTGATGTTGTCCACCCACCATCACAACAGAGCCGCCGCCACACACTTGTTTTCAGGCGGCTACACAGGTTTCATCTTCCTCTCTATAGGCGCCCACCGTTTTTCTGGCTACAGTGGTCTCACATCCATCTTTTTGGTGTTAGGCATTTTCTGGTGGGTGTCCATTAACTCAGATGTATGAAACATGGTGGTGACAGGTTCCTCGAATACGATGGCTGCGTTGAATGCCTTAAAGAGTATCGATGTGTTTGGTAAATGATTAATGAAATTTACATAATAAGTTTACTTTATTTTCCGGCATGAAATCATTCTCTCTCACCGTAGCTAGTCAAGTACATACAGATCCGGTCGAACATACATGCAACCTTATCACCGAAGATTCTCACCCTTCTAAAAAACCGGTGTGTGAAGAGGGGGTGATCCGACCCTGATGGTGACGGTAAGGCGATGATGATGTTGTAGCTTTCAATTGAAGCCAGAAGGGCTGTAAATGTATAATGACAAAAAACGTAAAATGAAACGATAGAAATAGCCTAATGACCGGAATACCCTTTTGTAGAAAACGGAATTAGGAACTTACCCTTTTACTATTCAAATGATCGCAACGTTTAATATATAGAGAATTATTATTATTAAAGGATTATTGTTGTTAAGGTAAATGTATATAGTCAAACGTATACAGTTTGTTTTTGGTGTGATAATATGCTTATATTTTTATTATTAAATTATATATGTTAAATAATATATATAGTGTTATCCGGTTCTAAAATCCGGTCCGACCGGTTGGACCGGTCGGACCAATGAACCAGTAAGTCGACCGAATCGATGTCCGATCCGGTTATAAAAACATTGCTTATAATAAAAGAATTGAGTTTTTATGATGTGACATTCAATGGAGGCTTCAACCCTCCATTGAATGTGACATGTGGCATTTTGAGGTGATAGTATTGAATTTACTATTTTAATAATATGTTTTTAATCTATATAAAAATTAAATTGAGTTATTTTAGGAAAAAATAATTTAAGAACAAATTTAAATTTTTCTCTCTTATGTTTCCTCCCATAATTTTGAAACGTTAATATCTTTTATGTACGAGATTTTTTAAAGAAAAAAATTAAACCAAATTAACGAACGTTTTATTATCTTTCCAACGAGTACCATAGTGCCATATAAAAAACGGAGAAAAAACGACTATTTTTTGTGGGGTTTCGTTCATACAAGAAAAAAAACACAAAGTGTTCAGGTTAATCATTAATCATGTTTTTCTTTTAAACCAGATTCTTATCTACGATGTTGAAATTCAGCCCAATCGTCATGCTATCATTGGAATTTTACTCTTCTAAAAATGGATAGGTATACTTCATCAAGAGAAACTAGGAGAAAGAATAACGCAACACTGCAACACATGGTGTCACCTTATAGCAAGTTATTTTTTATTTATTTAGTTACAAGAGTAATAATTATTACTATTAGTATTAGTATTATTAGAATGATTATATTTTTCAACCCCGGGACGTTCCCGGGATAAAAGCTAGTATATAAATAGAATAATTATAAATCTTTATTAATTTACTTCATCATCCAGTTAAATAACTATCATATTCGTGAATCAAGATTGTAAACAACATATCTAAATTGATACAGGTGTTGTGAGTGAAACAAATTCTGAAAGGTAGTTTGAAGTTAGTTAAATAAAACTATGTGGTTTTGATATTTATTTGTACGAAACGATGTAGTTTTAGTGAGTTTCACATGTAACCTTACACGCCTAACAACCATGTTTTACTTTTCCTTTGTATAGATGGCACTGGGAGATTCGAACTGTGGCAATAAATTGCAAAGCACGCTTTAACCACTTGGCTGCAATGCCACTTGATTATCATTCAAATACATTTTCTGATTTCAGTTATCTATCTACTATTACAACAAAAATCCTATATATATTCTTCCATCGTGCCTATATTTGAACCTGAACCTCTCGTCTAATAGACATATACCTCTATCAACTGGGTTAGTTATACATATTACTAAACAAATCTACTTGGTTGATAGTAGTTCTATCAGTGTGTGCGTGTGTAAACGGTATATATGATTTTTCCAGAGCTTATGGTTTTGTTAAAACGCTCCGGCCTTGCCAAGTTCATAAGAAGTTACATTTGGTCCACAACTTGGTATCCTTTGATGTAGGGCTGTAAACAAACCAAACGTTCGGCAAACAGTTTGTGAACTGTTCGGCGAGAAGTTCGTTTGTGTTCGTTCGTTTAATAAATGAACGAACACAAACCAAAAATTCCATTCGTTTAGATAAACAAATGAACATGAACAGAGGTCGTATTCGTTCGTTTATGTTCGTGAACGTTCGTTAACGTGTTTCGTGTATGTTTGTTTTTGTTTGATAGTTCATTAGAGTTTTTAATTTTTTATATTTAATTTAAATATTTCAAATTTCCTAGTGGTAGATTATCTAACATATATTAGTGTATCACATGTTAATACTGCTTTAACTATTTTGATTAACTGTTATTTTTGGTGGATTAAACGAGGATTTCAAGTTTAATATGATACCTCTGTGTTTTTATAAGACATTATGTGATCAAGATTATGTCACATATATTTGGTTAATTGGATTAGTATATTCTGGGCGGACAATGTTAGCGATGAAAAATGCGAATATTCAGAATTTAACGTGTTAGTTTGTGCTCGATTTTGTTCAATAATGCCTATTTGTGTTCGTTTACATTCATTTGTGTTTGTTTGTGTTCGTTTTGGCCGACACATAAATTTAGCAAATAAATACAAGCGAACACGAACAAAATCTCGTTCGGTTAGTGTTCATGAACAGTTCGTGAACACGTTATTTTCTAAACAAACGAACACGAAAAAAATTCCGTTCAGTAAGTGTTCGTGAATAGTTTGCGATCACGTTAATTCCTTAACAAACGAACACAAGGCCTTGTTCGTGTTCATTTGAAGCCCTACTTTGAAGCAATTGGCTCCTACTCTAATTGACTTTAATTAACTTCATTACTCATCAGTACTTTATGCTCGTTGATTATTTATATATTTACAAGACAAATGAGCTGCATCTATTTAATTCTTACTTGTTACAATATTGTTCACATGTTTATTATCTATTTTATTATCAGCTGTTACAAGACGTTGATATTAACTCTTTTAATTTTTTTTTTTAAAGAAAACTTCATTAAAAAACGCCAAAGGAAGTCCTCAAAATGGGGACCCCCGGCCACAACAAACTACAACGAATCCAACGGATAAGTACACCATTTTTTCCAATCGATTGTTTTTAATCTAGCTCTATGACGGACCCAAAAATACGACGTGGATTTCACACTAGCCAAAACTTCAATCGGGCGCCTCAGCTTGCCTCTGAACATGCGTTCATTTCGCTCCAACCAAATGCTCCAGAAGGTTGTAAAAACAATGCCCCTCAAAACAGTCTTTTTAGCCTTCGTGAGCTGCTGGGAATCAACGAACTGCAGAATATCAGCAACATCAAACGCAAAGAGGGATCCCACTCTGCACCACAAACCAACCCGGTTCCAAAGATCTACCGAAAAGGCGCATCCAGTGAATAGATGCATACATGTTTCTTGGGCCGAATCACAGAGAATGCAGGAAGCGTCCAGAATATTAATACCTCTCTTTCTCAGCTCAAGCCTAGTGGGAAGACGATCACGAAGAGCTCTCCATACCAGAATCTTACACTTCAAAGGAACCCAACCTTTCCACTTTATAGTAGGAGCGTTTGTCACCTGCACATCATCGTACAGGAGTCTCTTGGCTGATCTAACAGAAAAGACTCCATCTTTCTCCGCCTTCCAAGTCCACTTGTCTTCGCCCCCCTTCAGATTAAAGGAAAAAAGATCTTCCAGCAAGTGAAAGAGTTCATTCACAGCTTCAACAGACGAAGGCTCAGACTTCCAGGCCCAAGAGATAACCTTCAACCCATTCTCCACTTTTATCCGATTACAAATAGGGGTCCATTTTTCCGTTTCCAGCCTAAACAAGGCTGGATAAATGTATCTAAGCGGCTGCTCAAGAAGCCACGGATCGCCCCAAAACGAAACCCGAGTTCCATCGCCAACAGAGCTGTGGAAATAATTGTGCAACGTACCACCATTAGCTAGTCTTTTTTCTCCCATTTTTGCAATATTTCTCCAACAACCACTAGCTAAGCTCGAGCATGGGAGGTAATACCAGCTACGGGAAGACCCGTTACACCAACGGATTACATTTTTCCACAAGCTATTCCCTTCAACCTTGAAGCGCCATGACCATTTGAGAAGAAGAGCCTCATTCACTACTTGAAGCTTAGACACCCCAAGCCCACCCTTCTTTTTAGGAGCCGTAATAACATCCCAAGCCACCCACGAAATTTTTCGATCCGTGTTAGAACCCGCCCACAAAAAGTGTCGCATAATGGCTTCTATGTTTTCAATAACCTTTTTAGGCGCTTTGTAGAGGGAGAGGTAATATATTGGCAAGCTCTCAAGAACACTTTTAATGAGCACCAATCTACCACCAATCGATAAGCACCTCGCTTTCCATGAGGCAAGCCTATTCTTTATAACTTCCATGACCGGCTCCCATTTTTTAACCCGAGACATATTCGCGGCCACTTGAATACCAAGATACAACTCTTTTAATAATCACAAGATTATTCATCATCCAAATAATAAGTATCATGAGTTGGCTATCGTGGATTTTGATTGTAAACGGCATATTTAATTATCGCGCATACGCAAATGAGGTGATGTAATATACACAAATGTTTATTCAAGAAAAATATACTATTCAAGAAAATACACTTTTAATTTTGCATGAAAGAATAGGTAACAAATTTGGTGCACTTATTTTCTTTAATTTTTTTTTTTTGTTAAACGTTCTCTCTCAATTTTTTTTACATATGTATATATTATAAGGATATATATACAATACTTGTTTTTCAATTTTAAACATATATGTGTATTAAAAAAACATGTTCGGAACCATAATCTTACTTTGTATACATACACATACAATTATTTCTACACATTCATACATATATATACCATACTTATTTGTCAATTTTAAACATATGTATACATACATATGTACATAGTAAAAACATTTTCAAAACCATATCCCTTTATATACAATTATGTAAGATCGTTTCTAAACATTTGCATATATATTTACATTATCAAACACACACACACACATCTATATAGGGATGATAAATTGAAAACTCCCTTAAGTTAAGAAAACTCATAAAAACTCAAGTTATAAAACTTTTTATTTTAGAAAATTACACAATGTAACAAAAATGTTTTTAAGCGTTTTTGAGTATAAAAAATCAAAGAAGCGCTATGTGAAGTGCAGTTTCCCCATTTACAGTTATACTATACCTTATCAACCCTGGTTTGTATTTAAGAATGGCATCGGCAGCGCTCCAGTCACATCTAATCGCATATCATCATTAACATCATGACATATCATTTGATACCAATTTGATTGTTTTTTTTCCATATTCACATCGCAAATTTAAAGTGACTTAAGGAAGTAACAAAGTTGTACAAAGATTTCACTCGAGCAAGAGACGCACACGTAAAATTAGAAGTAAATTTATGAGTTATCAAGTGTGAACTCTTTACAATAATTTTTCTTCTAAAAAACGGTCTATTCCTTTTATGACACACACATTTTGTCACTTTATGTTATATTTGTATCCCCATGGAATAAATTAGTTAGAAATTATATACTAAAAGACAAAAAAAAATCCTATTGGTATTTCGTGTTAAAAGAAAAGGAATAATCGAATATTTCATCTAAAAATATAATCAACTGAAAAGATTTATCAATGTTCGAATTTTACGGATCCGGTATCAAACAAATGAAAAGTATAAAATATAGGAAAAATTACAGAAATCGTCCTTTATGTTTACATCATTTTTCAATGGCTGTCCTTTAACTCTAAAACTGACGAGAATCATCCTTTAAGTTTAAAAAACTTGTACCGTTTGTCCTTTAGCCATAACTTAGTTTATTTTTAACGTTAAATGATGTCACGTGGACCTCACGTGAGAGCAAAACAGTCTTTTAACACGTGTTCTTGTCCATCACGACCTGAACCCCACCCCTCTCTCTCTCCTCACCTCTTATTTTTCTCCATCACAACCAGTAAGTCAGTCACCACCTCTACCATTTTCGACCACCAATTTCTGTTAACAAATGGTCGGTTAAAATTATACAGCCAATTCCAAGTTCAAACTGGCAAAACCAAAACAGTCAAGCTGTAAGAACCAAAGAGTCCAGATCTAAAACCGACAGAGTTGCTCCGGTTTGATAGGTTTCAATAGGTTTTTAATACCCGTAGTTACAACAGCTTTGCACCAAAACATATAGTCTCAAAGGAGACAATCAAACAAATCATTTCCCTTTTGATACAAATGTTTCTTCCATCAAATAAAAACATACTGCATTGAAACAAACAATGACCGACATTATATTAGATGATTGTCTAAAGCCACACCATCTCAAAGAACGTAAATCATTAAAAAAAAGACTAACGGTGAAAAACAAATGAAAAAGGACCAAGAGATCCACAATTCGAAAGTCTCAAATAGATCAAAAGCCTGAAACAACCATTGCCCGTCAAATATGCAAAGGATTAAACAACAAAATTATTATAAGACAATGAACATACATACTGATTAACATAAACTATTGATGGAGGATGGGAAGATGTTAGGATCGAATTAGAATCCTAATTGACCGAGGAAAACAGAATCCATTATATGGTCTATCTACTTTCACAATTAGCGATCAAAGGCGGATGAGGTGGGTTGGGTTGGGTTGGGTTGGGGCATGTTTAGATTTGTGGTTGATGACATGATGGTGAGGGTAGTGGGTGCGTGGATGAGATGAGATGATGGTGGTGGGTGGGGTCTGTGAATGATGGTTTGACCAATCAACTCTTTTATATGTAAACACACAATAGTTTTTGTTAAGTATAAACTTCAAGTTAATTACTCAAATAGACCCTATAATTGTAAAAAGACTGTTTTGCCCTCACGTGGGGTTCATGTGACCCCAGTTAACACTAAAAACAAACCTAGTTAGTGCTAAAGGATAAAAGTTGTAAGATTTCAAAAGTAAAGGATGATCTTGTCAAAAAGGGCAAGTATTGAAAAATGATATAAATACAAAAGATGAATTTTGTAACTTTTATAAAATATATATATGAGTATTGTTAATTTTTGAAGTACAGTTGTGCAAATATGAATATTATATTATTGTAAAAGTCTTGTTTACTCTCTGAGTACGTTGACGTTGACTTGAGGATGATGGGGTCGACTGTATATATAGACCATAGAATGCATGTTCAAATAATCACCCAACTCAAGCCTTTCAGTTTTCATTCCGTCATACTTCAAAATCTATCTATCTATCTATCTAAGGAAGAGGTATTATCGATCACTTGCCCAAATTACTCATGCAATTAATTAGCTAGCTTTTTATTATTTATTACATATTAATCATGCAACTTCATATTAATGTTGTCACAATGCAGATGGCCCAAATAGCCGGCACTTCACAAGCTACCACCGGGCCAGTAAAGCCGAATCAAAGTCTACTTGATGGTATATCTTTAACTCCATTGTTCATTTACTGCTATTTTTACTAGGGACGAGCATAAAAACCTCACACCTACACCTTTGGTTATTAGACCGTGTCTAGTGGTGGGTTAATCACTTAGAGCATTCACAACCTGGGAACCAAATTTATGTGAGTGTGTCCACCAAATTATATGGGGTGAGTGTAAGTGGTTGTGAGTGGAGGATATAGAGAATATTTGGTAGGAACACTTTTACCCTTAAATATGAAAAGTTACTGTTCACCCCTAAAAATATTTTAATATTTTTGGAAGTGATTGTGAGTGAGGAGAGAGAAAATATAATGATAAAAGTATGAAAAAAGTATTATTATTTTAATTAGGAGAGAGAAGATTTAGATGTTGAGTAGTGATTTTTAGTGTAATTGATGGAGGGGATTTGGTGGATTGGTTGTGAATGCTCTTAATTGGGCGTGGAATGGGTAATTCGCGCCCCCATTCGCGTTGCTACACCGCTCCCAAGAAGTGGCGGATCTAGAAATTAATTTCAGTAGTAACGTTTTTATTTTAGTAGTAACGTTTTCCAAATATCGTAAAAAAAAAACAAATTTTCCACTAGGCGCGCCAAGTTGAGTAGCAACGGACGCGGCATCTAGCTTCAAACTAGGTCCGCCCCTGCTCCCAAGGGCGTGAAAGGGGCTATTTTGCTCCAACCGTGAAAATGGCGTGAAAGGATGCCTCTTTTTGCTGACCAATGAAATAAAAGGAAAGTGGTGGAGGGTCGTAAATATTAGCGCTCCACTACGTTTGGTCTTACTATGTTCTATAAGGGTATTTTATGATTCGGTTATGGTTGCATGTCTGAAAATAGCATAATCTAAATTAAAGTCAACCTTCTTGGTTTATATTTTTTTTGTAACTAATATGCTACAAGTCAAAAAAAGTTGTGTTATACTTTTTAGTTAAAAAAAACATGTAACTTATCGTTTATTCTCTTTTATAAATTGAAAGATTGCTAATATTTATTGAGGAATCGGATTTTAGTACTCCAAACTTTGCTTCGTTGGCCGACAATAATCTGTACCTCAGAAATTCTCCACAATAGTCCTAACTTTCAAACAATTTCCCTCTAACGATCTTTTTAACTTTCAAACACTTTCAATTTTGAAAATGGGTTAGTTTTCAGTTAACAAAAGTTCATTAAAGAAAAATACTGAGAAAGTTGGAACTGTTGTAAGGAATTTCTTAAGTACAAATTATGTCGGCCAACGAGACAAAGTTTGAATTATTAAAATCTAATTCCCCTATTTTATTTGACCCAAGGTATACCTGGTGAAATTAGTTTGAATCCGCCAAGCTACATAGCCAATTGACCCTACATCGTTGCTAATGACCAAGTTAGCTGAACCACTTCTAACCGAAACCAATTATATATCATACAAATACCAACTTAACGGTTACCTAACTTCCGTTAAATCTCCGTTAACCGCGTACCCTTCCCGTCATTCGGCACTGCTTTGTAAAACGTTAACCCCTTTTGCTCTTCTTTTGTAACCGTTCTCCTTTTTTACAGAATTACAGCCAACACCACCATTTTCTTCATATTCATCACAAATTCCTCTTTTCCCTTTCATACTCTCTTCATCTACGCTAATCCATTTCTTCATATTCATCACAAATTTTTCTTTTCCCTTTCATACTCTCTTCATCTACGCTACTTTATTCGTCAAATTCGCGATTAAAGGTAACAGATTTTAATTCTACTCACTAATCATTCAGTTGATGCATTTTTCCAACTTAGGGTTATAGTGTTCAGTTTTGATAATCGCAATTAGGTTTACTGTTTAGTCAAAAGGCCAATTCACGTATAATCTGGTTTCAATTGTGTTCCATCTTTACAAATTTCTCACTTATTTAATTCCATTAATAATCTTAATTGACAATGACAATGGCCTTACAAATCGTCGATGATTGTTTTGGTTTTGTATTGTTTTTTTTATTTTTTTTTACTTTTGAAGCATTGTTATTGTTTATTTTTATTCACAATTAGAAGAGAAAAAGGTAAGAAACGGTGGTCGGCAATGTCTATTTTTTGTGATTATTATCGTTGGGATTGATGTGTGAATCTTAATTATGTTGAATTTTGTCTATTGTGTACAGTGATCAGATATGATATTAGTTTATTTTATTTATTTATTTATTTGTTGTTAAGGATGATGTCTGAAAAATGAAATGGCTGTAGAAGGATTGTTTTATTAGGTATGAAACATGTAGTTTGGGCATATTTTACTAGCATTGCTTCCCTGTATGTGGTCTTGATCGAAATTGCTTTGTAAATATAGGCCAGTGGACTACCAGTATATTTATGGGTGTCATGTGTGTGTCTTACTTAAAGGATCAGATGTTTATTACGAATAATGTCATTTTAGCGATTTACTTGGTTGTTAATGAGACAAATTTTATGATTTTCGTTTTCTGAATCTAACAAAAGCGAATTATTGGGGGTTTGAGGAAATAAGTCGGTAGGGGTGACAGACACTTTTTTCCGGCGATCAGTAGTGATTGGTGATCATTGTCATGAATTGTTTGTATTAAACCCTATTGACTCTTTCTACATGTTTAGCGACAATAAACTGCGTTTGTAGTGTTTGCAAATTCTGATTTGTTTTCAATTTTCTCCTACGTTGAAGTCTGTATGTTTCTGAATTCAATGTGTAGTTATCCTTTTAGCCTTGGACATTGCTTATATAAACTGGAGGTAATACTATGCGAATTTGGCATCTTAATTTTTCTAGATAAAGATTTATGTGAGAATAAGATATATGGCAGATATGTGACACATTGTTCATGCAGATTTTGCTTTAGAAAGAAAATAACAATAGGCATTAGGAGCTTTGTATCTTGAGTGGGTTGATGAATGGTCCTCATTTATATATATTTGCATATTGCTATGCTTCTTTAGCGCCCATATGACCATAGGATTGGACAAAGTCATGCAATATGATAGCATTAATGTAACAGCCAGTGGCAGAGCCACCCACAAACGACCACAGGATTGCTATGCTTCTTTAGTGCCCATATGACCACGAATTGGACCGTAAGTTGCATAAATTTATTAACAATATTACTCAGCTATGATTTTTACACATTATTTTTTTTTCTTATTTATGCAGATGATACTAAACAAGAGCCGCTCGACACACTTATTCCCTCTTGATTCCCTTATTACACAACAATGTTACTATGCTAGCACATGTTACTGCAAGACCATACATGAGTGTTGTACCATATACTTCATTATATGTCGTTACTTAAAAGTCTTTCTACTTTGTTATCAACAGTTATTATTTTACTTATGCCAGTATTGTATAACATGACTAATCAACATCCCGCCGCAACGCGCGGGTATACGTTACCTCGTTAGTTATGAAAATCTAGGAACCCAAACATCGATCAGTTATAGGATCGGATTTTGCCGTAACCAAATTGGTTATCCCCACATTGGCATTTCAAATTATCCTTGAAAGCCTACTACAAGATGTAATTGAATTCCAGTTAACAAAGTTTCTCTATGATAATTTAAATTTAAAAAAAAATTTAAGAGTGAATGTTTAGATTTCACAAATTTAGTAATGAATTGCCAGAAAACTAGCGAAATTGATTCTATTATTCGTCAAAAATAAGTTTGCAGTCTTAAAAAACTGAACTTTTGCATCTAAATTAACTAAAGCGAGAGAACTTATGATTCATACCGTCGGATTTTGGACTTTTGGTAACCATTCTTGGTGGTTTTTGCGTTTAAATTTGATCTATAATAAACCATATTTATATAAGTATGTTGTAGTTGAATTCATCATATTAAACCAACTTTAAGGGTTTAATTGGCCACATGCAATATAATTGAGACTGTATCTTAGTGAAGATGTACTAACTTTTTGCATTGGAACTACTTTGAAGGAGACAGAAAAGAGTACCTGAAATTTGGTGTCCCTCTATACGAAGCTGCGATTAGATGCGACTGGAACGCTGCCAGTGCCATTCTTAAAGACAAACCAGAGTTGATAAGGTATAGTATAACCGAAAATGGGGAAACTGCGCTTCACATAGCAGCATCTGCAAAAGGTGATGCTAAAGAGGTGGAAGAGTTCGTGAGAAAACTGGTAAACTTGATGGAAAAAGAAGACTTAGCACTTCAAAGTAAAACTTACAGCACTGCACTCTACTTGGCAGCTGCAGCCGGAAACATTGAAACAGTTAACTAATGGTGAAAAAGAACAACATCTTGCAGACAATCCCAGGTCCTGGTAAAATGCTGCCACTGTATGTGGCTGCCTTGTTTGGGAATTATGACGTTGTTGAGTATCTTTACGCAGAATCAAATGAGTTGCGTGGTGATTGTTGGAATCGTGAGAATCGTGGCTGGCTTCTCGAAAAATGTGTTGAAAATAACATGTTTGGTAATCATATATGCTTTCTTATTTTTGCTTTCATTGTTGTTATGTTGTAACATTTTCCCTGACGCGAAATCTTTTTCAGATATTGCACTAGGGATAGTGAAAAAGTATCCGAGCCTGAATAGTGGGGCCATACTCGGAATTTTGGCTCGTAAGCCTGAAGCTTTTAAGGAAACAAACTCTAATATCATTGCAAAAACCATCAAATCGAGTAAACGTCTCTTCTCCTTGATGTTTTGTACACACAAACAATATGAAAATAAGCATCCTGAACCTGCTAATGGGAGTGCACCTAACGATTTGGCTCAAAAATCTGAAACAAAATCAGATACAGTAAAGAGAACCGTCAAGTCAGGTAAACATCACTAATTACATCGACCATTTCATAACAAGCTTTCACTTTTAGTTTATGAAATCAAATATGGCAAATGACTGTGATCTGTTATGTTTTCACTATATGTGAGTTAAGTTTCTTAAATAACATATATGTAGCATATTTTTTATTTAGTTCATCCATAATAATTTTATTCATAAATATAGGGTATGAACAGCTTAGTTTCTTCATGGTTGTTTCTTTCAGTTTTTACATTCATTGGTTCAAAAATGGGAGCTCATGAGAAGGAAAATCAAGCATTGCAACTATTAAGAATCATTTGGGAAGACATTGCAAAAAAGCCGAAGAAAGAAATTGATAGGATACTCAGAGGGCCAGAGGATTCAATTAAGCTAGACAAGGCAGCTTCAGAAAGGATGTCACGATCTATCCAACTACAAAAGCTCATTTCTGAACATCTTGACAAATTGGAAGCTAAAACCAAGAACATAGTTAGAGGGCAGCCGGCCGATCTGTCAATACAAGACACCAACCCAAATTCTGCAAAAGTAGAACCACGTGTTCTGCAACTCAAGAACCTCATTTCTGAATTTGTTGTCAACATGCATATTGAATCCCAGATAATACTTAAGCAAGATGACACACCAGTTGTTGGTAAGGGCCTGGAACTGCAAAAGCTAATTTCTAAACATACGGTGAACATGCATGAGGAAACCCAGAGAATTGTTAAGCAACTATTAATAAAAGATAAAGCCCACCTCTTACAAAATCTCATCGATAAAACTATTACAACATTGCGTAAAGCAATCGAATTACAGCCATTATACTCTTCTCGGGTATTGTTTATTGCCGCAGAAATGGGCAATACACAATTCTTAATTGAGCTCATACGTAAATATCCTGATCTCATATGGAAGGTAAATGACAACGGGCTAAGCATATTTCACATTGCTGTCAAATATCGCCACGAGGGTATCTACAACCTACTGTATGAGATAGGTGCAATGAAGGATTTAATAAATCCTCTCAAAGATGAACACGGGAATAACATGTTGCATTTAGTTGGGACAAGTGCCAAGCAAAAACAACTTGAGGATGTGTCAGGAGTTGCCTTACAAATGCAACGAGAACTTTTATGGTTTGAGGTACATATCGACTTGATCATCTTTTTTAGGATGTGTAATTGTAAAGTAATTATAACTATTTGTTTGTGTTGTAGGAAGTAAAGAAAATGATTCCACCTTCTTACAGAGAAAAGAAGAACATAGATGGTTTAACGCCACATGAGTTATTCACAATGGAGCACAAAGAACTGGCTACACAGGGCGAAAAGTGGATGAAAGGAACAGCTAGTCAATGTATGGTTGTTGCAGCGCTTATTGCAACCATAGTATTTGCTGCAGCTTTTACGGTTCCTGGTGGTTATGACCAAAATAACGGTATCCCTATCTTCCATTCAAAAGCAACCTTTATGGTTTTTGTTGTTGCTGATGCAATTTCACTAGTTGCGTCTTCTGCTTCAATTCTTATATTTCTATCTATCCTCACGTCTCGTTATGCTGAAAGTGACTTCTTAGAATCATTACCAAAAAAGTTGATTTCAGGTCTATTAACTCTTTTCCTATCTATTACAACCATGACCGTCGCTTTTGGCGTCAGCTTTTTCGTACTTTACCATGAGGGTTTACTATGGATACCAATACTTATCTGCGTATTGGGTGTGTTGCCCGTCCTCTTATATATATCCCTGCAATATGGTTATTTTTTGATGTAATTTTTTCAACGTATCGTTCTAGGTATCTCTTTAAGCCCGAGAAACAAGTTCTTTACTATAAAAACCCCAAGGTATAACCATGGTTGTTAAATGTAATGTGTTTCTTTGAATATGTGCTTTGTGAAGTGGTTGTAAATTTCATGCAGATTATGTATCTTTTTATTGAAATATGAATATGTTTGTTGGCATATATAGTTGTTGTATTTGCTTCTAAGCCATAAATCGTGTGATTTATTTAAGGTGTCCATTTATATATGGTATGATTTAAACGAGTTCAATTAGTTTTTGTTTAATTAACGAGTTGACGTTAACCCGCGCATTGTTATTAGTATCAAAGATCGGATTGGTTATACCAATCGAACCGGATTAAAAAACCGGATGAGTTTTCTTTTTATTTAGAAATTATATATATATACACACACATATACATACTTGAATTAAACAAATAGTTAGAAATAATACCTTCTTGATATTTGAAATAATGATAGGTTTCTACATAGTTAAAATATTTTGTTCCAAATAGCTAAAAAGAAGTCTACATTTCCTCACATTTTTTACTTTCTTCACTCGCTTGCATCTCTATCATACTATTCTCTTAGGCTAGGTGTCATGGCAATGAACCTTCCCCCATTCTTCAGCTTTCATCTAGACACTACAAGATAGTTCGTTCCATTCTTTCCCTCCATCCCAAACCTATGAGCTATGGTAATGATCATCCTTTTTCCACCCTTCCTATTCTTCTTTTAAAATTTTAAAACTCCAGAGTTGGAATTGTAAACTTGATTACTTAATTCGCATTATGCATTTTATTAATATTTAATAATATGGTTCTAATTTCAAAATATAAACCTAAGGAATGATATGATAAAAACAACTTGAAAATCCTCTTCTTCTTTAAGCCGCCCGGAAAACCTTCAACTCCCCCTCTCTTTCATGTAATAATCGTTTCTTCGTCATTTTTGTGCGATTAGTATCTTCAAAGTCGTTTTGTTCGTCTTCCATTTATCAATGTCAAGAATTTAATGTTCTTGTGGGGTTTCTTCCATTACGAACATACTTTTTTTCTGCTTTATATGTTCGTGTCTTTCCATTCTCATCGAAGAGATGCCTCGCCTGCCATTCCTTACGTCATATCAATATGAATTGAGTCGATTCACATATGGCGTTAACCGGAAGTTGTTGATTGTACAAAGTTAAAAGCACCGGTAAGTATTAATTGAAAATACATGTAGATGTATTGAATGAGTTGGTGCCTTTCCTGTTAATGAAGCGATGTGACTGTTGGCCTGTGGTTTGGTTAGAGAAAGGGAACGTTGAATGTTATATAGAAAAATAGATTAACCGTCTTCATTTTAACGGCGTTAAAAGCAACGTTACGTTACTTTTTGTATTAATATATAACTAGTCTTAAGCCCCCCACGTTGCGGCGGGGGTATAACAGTGTCAACTAGCATCAATGTCACATTACCGTCACGACCACAATTACCGAAAAAAGCTTGTAATACAATATAGCAGTGTCAAGTACCATCTGTGTCAAGTAGCTCCTAAATAACCTCCTACTCATTTGCCAAGTAAATATTAACATATAAATACTATAACAACCAGAACCAATCTATAGAGCAAAACCTTTTACTAAATGCAGGTAATTTAAACACTAATTGTACCTTACGAACAAATACATGATGAACTAATACTCAAAACACCATAATATAACTGCTATTATTCTGCTAACATGCAGGATACACACCTTTGATAGCTGAATTATAAAATAGATAGCTTCGCAGAATCCAACAATGGCTACTTCTCTTGTCTTTCATTGATTTCAAGGCCTAAGTAAACCAAAACATGAGTAAAATCGTTAGACCCAACCACAAAAATATTTTAAACAAACCTTTATACCAAGAAACGGATGCTGAAGTGATTGCAAGTATATCTTCAAGTTGAATGTCATATGCTACCATAATCGCTTTGTCTTCCCAAAAGGTAATTTTGATCTTGTTGCCGAGTGTGGTTACTGTATGTGTAAATTGTATTGGTAGTTACAAAATGATTATGTCAAAAGAGATTAAAATTTTTCCAAACAATCAAAACCCATGACACATATATATCATGGTGAAAGCACAAAGAAATTTAAGACTTTTCTCGTTTAGCACACTCCAATATACTTGATAACCATTCCTACTGAACTATTGTACCAACATACATTGTCACGGAAGGAAACAAAATCAAAGCGCCTATTAAGAGTGTGAAATAAATCAAGAAACAGAGTAAACGGGCGTACAAAGAACAAAAATAGAAGTTTTACCAGGTTAAGTGGAAGCGGCTCGTTGTTGCCGACAACGAACCAAAACCATCGCCGCCTTGGTGTTGTCTAAATCTAACATCGATCGAAGCCCTAACCCCCACCACCACTTTTAGACAGATTAACGACCTTGAACCCGCCAACGCGCCGCCGCTCGTCTATTATTAGCGGATCCAGGTTTAGAACCCCAAATCGTCACTGATCGTCCCTTCGTCGCCTGAAAGAGGAAATGATATACATACATAGAGAGAGAGAGAGAGAGAGAGAGAGAGAACGATTGCTATTAGGAAGAGAGAAACCCGGTGCTTGTTAGTTGTACAGCCAGATGAATACAAAAGCTTTTTGGGAAGCATACAGCGATAGAAGCAGATGAGTGAAGACGAATGTGGTGGTACAAAACATAAAGCATGTTGTACATCTCATAAAGCACAACAAACTTGTATATAAATAAATATAAACTATTACGCTTGTGAGCCGTGGATCTTGAATTGCGTGAGACGGCGAGTGTGGGGGGGGGGGGGGGGGTGATCAGTGTTGGGTTGGGTGGAGCTGGCCAAAGCGGCGGTGCTGGATCGTTAGTTGTTACAGGAGGTGTTGACCAAAGGAAGAAGAAATATATTACCTTTTTAGGTGGTGCACATTAGCCATAGGACACTGGTCCTAAGAGGCTACTCAAAATGTTAGTATAGCATAATGTGAACCAAAATGTCTATACTACCTCAATAACTTACCCAAACCGACCAAGTTATAATTCCGATGAGTTGGTTTCATTGTTCCCTTTCTACCTTCTAGGTTTTGTACTTATAAAAGAACACATATTTGAGTTCTGTTAGAGAAAATTGAACACAAGTTGATTGGTGATAAGGATTTACACCAATTGCAACCATGAATTAAGCTTCCATATACCTATAAGCTAAATTTATATCTCTAAACTATAATATCCATTACCTATATCTATAATCTATAATACTCCGTACATTATAAAGCATTTTAGAAGAACAAATTTTTTTTTTCAAATCGGTAGGGGTCGGACTCAAAAAATACAATTTTTTTAGATAAAACCGAAAAATTTACACTGCTGAGCCAAAAAGCGGTGGGGACACCCCCTAGCCCTCATCAAGCTTCGTCCATAAATAAGTATCCCCCCCCCCCCCCCCCCCTTACAGTATGAAATATACCATGATGAAATATGCCATGACTACCAGTACTTTTCGGCAAAGGAAAGGTTGCAACTTACTAGGAATACCCCACATAGAAAAGCATTGCAACCATTGTTGTATGCAGGAAGTTTACATTTAGATTTTCATTTACTGAAACAGAGAATGAATGTCTTTGTTAGTTTTTTGGAGGGTGAGATTTTTCCCTTGCATATGTCATGTTATTAATCCAAAACGACGACTACACAGGCAATGCATGGCTTTTTCAATGGAAATTAGTAATCCAAAGATATTAAAGTTGATAAAAAGGTGGTTGAAATCAAGTACATGTATTGAAAGATAAACCAGCTGTACAAACAAGAACAGCCACAAAGTTCAAGTGTAGAGCCATCAAATGTAAGACTAGAAAGCTAAATGATACTTAATCTCCCTATCTCACTTAACATCTAATTACTCTACATCAAGAGTGACAGAGTCATAATTATATCAATTGATAATTATGGTTAAAGACCAAAGTAGAAGTTGACTGAATCTTATAGTCTCCTGTGTGTGTTGTGAAAGCTTGGTGGTTTAATTCAAAATTTGTATAAAATAGGTTGCAACTTTTTTTCTTTGGAAAAAAGAGTAAGGTTATGGGCTATTGATACCAAGAACTGTTTGAAGCAATTTCTCGTATGGATTATGGTATACACATTGATAACCACTAACCAGTTAAGAACAAAAACAGCCAAGTTTCAGCAGATTATAGTTCCCGATGGCGTATACATGATCAGCGCTGGTGAAGATTCACAAGTACACATTCCGAGGCACGAAGAAACCAAAAGGAAACACAAAAATCCAATTATTACATCTTACGAACACTTCCCTTGTAGAGAAGTTTCGGTTACAGCACCATGGCCTCACAACAGCAAACTAATTCAGATTTTAACATTAACATAGTATGATATAAAAAACATTATAACACGATCACATAACTAACATTTTTTTGGGATGCAAAACTTGATGTGTGGACCTTTCACAACTCAAGATTAGTTGGAACTGTTATTGAGAAGAGCTCGTGAACAACGGTCCCAATATCCATTCGATCTTGTGGAGACTCTGAAGAGCATTGCACTCCAATTTTCACTAAAGAAATCAAACTCTCTTCATCAACATTCTCATTTAGAAGCACTGGATCCAGAATCTGAAGCATAGAACCATTAGCCAAGGCATTCCTAGCATAGGAATGCAAAGTTAGACCTTCTTCAAACATTGGATCAACAGGTTTCTTCCCTGTCATCATCTCCAACAATAGGATTCCATAGCTATACATGTCCCCGCTGGTTGAGACTTCACTTCCAAGTCCATATTCTGCATCTTATATAGAGTTAATCGTATAGTATAACGTAGACTACAAGAAATCAGCAAAAGGCACTAGTGTGACCATTAGCTTACCTGGAGGTGCATACCCAATGGTTCCTCTGAAAACACTTGAGCTATTGTTGTTTGCATTAGAAACTCCTTCAAGGGAAAGAATTTTCGCGAGTCCAAAATCTCCAACATGAGCGACCATGTCAGCGTCCAATAAAATGTTGCTTGGCTTTAAATCACAATGAACAACTATGTTTCCACAGCGAAAATGTAAATAATCAAGAGCACAAGCCACATCCTTTATAATGTTGATTCTTTGTGCAAGATTCAGCACAAATTCTGGATGTATTGAATGCAGCCAACTCTCCAAACTCCCATTTGGCATGAAATCATAAACTAAAGCTTTGAAATCATTGCCTTGGAAATCTATACTGGAACAAGAAGTTATGATCTTCACCAGGTTGCGATGGCGAATATTTCTCAAGGCATCACATTCAGCCATAAAACTCCTAAAACCTCCTCGGATATTAAGGTTCAGTACTTTGATTGCAACAGTGAAGCCACTTTCATCGAGAACTCCTTTGTATACCGAACCAAAGCTACCTGTCCCAATCAGGTTCTCTAAAGAGAAACCTTCGGATGCTTTGAAAAGTCTTCCATATGAAATCATCTCAAAAGATTTAGTCGATATTGTATCTAACTGTTTATTCATATTCCTTCTTTTACAGCAATAAAACAAGACAAATGACACCAGAGCTAAACCTACAAGAGTAAAAGAAAGTGACATCGCTACAACAACACGAGTAGAAAGTTTTCTCGTACTTCCTTTGGAGGCGCTAGTTGTGCATTTTGGTAGGTGAAGCTCATGTATGCCACCACAAAGTCTATGGTTCCCAACGATGGATACCATACTTGTGTTGGCGAAAACACCTTTAAAGGACACCTCTCCCTCAAAGTTATTATATGAAAGATCTAGATACTTCAAATCCATTTTCTGCAAATATGTTGGAATAGGCCCAGAAAAGTTATTTCGGGACAAATTAACATATTCGAGGCCTCTTAAAGAACTCAATGCCTCTGGCATCGATCCACGGAATAAATTTTTGGAGAGATTTAGTGTTTGAAGACTGATGCAGCTACTAAAACTGCTCGGAAGTTCACCTGATAAACTATTCTCGGACAGATCAAGATTTTCTAAGATCTTCAAGTTGCCAATCTCTTGTGGGAGCACTCCAGACAAATTGTTTTCACACAAATCTAGCGTAATGGAAAGTGAAGACAGTTGGAATATTTCTTTGGGTACACTCCTTTGAGGTTATTTCCATGAAGGTCTAGATATAACAACTTTTTGCAATTGCTTAAAGCCGATGGTATAGTCCCCTTCTAATCTGTTTGCACCCAAATCTAGGTCAGTTAGAAATGACATATTTCCTATAGATGGTGGAATAATCCCAGAGAAAGTATTGAGGTCAAAATATAGTCTTTCCATGTTTCGAAGCTTTCCTATGCTTTCAGAAATCATGCCTGTGAAGTTTGTTTTCTTCTAGATTAATTTCACTCAAGCCAAACAGATTTCCTATAGATGAAGGAAGTATACCTGATAAGTAATTCCCATAAAGCCCTATGTAATTCAAATTTGATGAGAAGTTCCCAAGTGAATTTGCCAACGCCCCTGTTAGTCCGCTTTCTGAAAGTTCAAGAGACTCTAAAATGCTACAGTTGGACAAAGAATCAAAGAGATTCTTGCATTCAACAGGGTTGCTTTCAAAATCATTGTAAGCAAGACCCAAAATCTGAAATTTTTGCAGTTTTCCAAAATCAATCTGTATTCTCCCCTTGAAATTATTATTAGAAGCTTCAAAAAGTGTCAATTCTGAACAATTTGATATCGAAGGTGGAAGAAATCCAGTAAAGTGATTAATACTTATTCCTAGCTCCCTGAGATGAGGTTGATTCAAACATAAGTTTGTTGGTATGTTGCCATGAAGGTTGTTTATTGATATGCCTAAAACTTCTAACATTGAAAGGTTACAGAAAAACAATGGAAACTCTCCAACAAGGCCATTCTTTTGAAGGACTAATGTTCTCAATTCTTTCAACTGATTGAAGGAATCAGGAATGTTCCCTCCTAATGGATTATTAGCTAGAATGATGTTTTCAAGATATGTGAGATTGCCAATGGATGGTGGAATCCCACCCGTGAAGTTATTTTCGCTTAAAACTAATGTTTTCATCATTCGTAGAGAACTAAAAATATTTGGAATTTTTCCGGATAACTTATTTGAAAATAAGTTAACTAACCATAGTTTTGAGCAACTTGATATATTGGCTGGGATATCTCCGGTGAAAAAAATTCTTGCGAAGGGAAAGCTTTTGTAATCGTCGTAAATGACTTATTTCATGTGGGATTGTTCCAGAAAATCGGTTATCATCTAAGATGATGGACCTGAGGAAGCTGAGGTTTCCAACAAAAGGAGATAAAGAACCTTTTAAACCTCTGCTTATTAAATTCAAGCTCGTGACTCTTTTGTGGCGGCGGCCGCATGTCACTCCTTGCCACATGCAAAAAGGAAGAGAATCATTCCACGAACTGAGAACACCGTGAGGTACGTCTGTAATCCTGGATTTGATTTGCAATAATGCAACCTGATCTGTTGGAGGACTCGAACCAGATCCAGCAGCATTCATTTGCATAAGAATAGCAAGATGTAGCATGACTGCTTTTAAGAAGAATGAGGAGCACATAATTACTACGAGTAGTATAGTGTTGAAGATCTTTAAAGCTTGAATCCAAGATTTTGTATGTATAAATAGTAATTACTAATTAATAACATTCAGAGTGATATTTCCAAACGACTCATAAGTCATGATCATATTTTCCTTTCAAAAAAAAAGTCATGATCATATTTGGTGTGGTAGCCTAGCTTTTCACTACTTCCACACGTATTCTATCCTTCTGCTAATAGAGTGGGGCCAGGTGTTTCCTAAAAAACTTAATGCTCTTTTTTCTAATCGTACAATCCGGGCAAAGCCGTAGGAATATAATTTCTTCGCTAATCTGTCATTAAAACTGTCATAGTAACAATCATTATGGTCCGTTGTTAATTTGTCGTTAATAACTTAATAGTCTCGTCGATAAACTCGGTCAGTAATCCATCTGAAATTGCATTACCTATGTCCTCATCCATATCATCAACGGATTAACGACGGGACCACGACGGGACCCAACTTCACTGAAGGATTTGTCCATCAGTGAATATCATCCGTATTGTCATGGACGAAGGATATAAAGGGCCAGGCGTGCCCGCCCCTTGTTTTTTTTTAAATTAGTAGTGTAAATTTATGTGTATTTCATCCGAAAATTTTACATATATTGAGTCTAGCCCCCTATGAATTAGGTGATGTGACTTTCGGCCCCCACTGTATTTTTGTTCAAGCTTCGTCACTGCGTATTGTAGTGCCATATTGAGATAAAATGACATGCGATGGAATGAAATGGACTTTAGCATACAAAAACAATAAGATTGTCCTCATATTTTATCTTTTATCGAACGTGCTCTTTTATGCATGATCAAGTCCCTCAAATTTATATAAAGAACCTTTTCATTGTGATTTTATAAGTTTAGGTCATAAGATTGTCCTCAGAATTTACATCCGGCCATTGGGGAATCATAGTTTTATGGTGGTTCTGTTGGTTCTGGTATGATGTGGTGGTCTAGAGGAGGAGATAGATTTGGTTATGGTGTGGTGTGTCATAGTCACCTAAATCGCGGGTTCGCTACGGTACGGGAACGCGGTTTCGGGTACGTGGTTCGCTAGGCTAGACGAATTCGGTACGGAGGGTGGTAGGTTCATTTCGGTACGAAGCGGTACGGTGTACCCAAATTAAAACATAAATACCTATTTATAAATTTTATATATATATATTTAATGTTAATTTTATACTGATTACTATAAATTTACAAGTTAAAGTACCAAAATGTAAACTAATAAAGATAGAGGGGGTTAAGTGTTTAAATACTCAAAGGTATTTTACACTTTTTAAATAAAAAATTACAAATTTTAGAAAATAAATGTAAACTGATAAAAGGTAAAGGGGTAAATATTGAAATATCCAAACTTATTTTAACCCTAATAAGCTAAAACAAAGATGTGCAGCCGCTTGTTCTTCTTCGTCCAACGTTTTTTTCCTCCTGCTTTTCTACAACCTGCATCTCTTTGCCTTTGATTCCTGGATTTCAGCAGAGAACATCGTTCCTATAAAATCGATCCCTTGAACGTACCACACAACGATTCGTCCGATTTCAGTCGCCGTACCACAGTCGATCGGAACAATGGCGAATTCCGATCCGGTACAAAACGATCCAATACGAAAATCGTGGGATCTTGAGCTATTTATGTGACTATGGTGTGTGTGGCAGGGAGAGATGAAGTTGGGTGGAAGACGTGGAGTTAAAAAATAGTGAAAAATAACAAATAAAAAAACAAATACGCAAATTGACAACAATGCCCTTGAGTTAAGTTGGTTTGGTTTTTGGATGAAGTTAGTGGGTTGGACCAAAATGACAAAAAATTATAAACCTTAACGACACAAACGAGAAAAAATAATTATTTAGACTGAAGTGGGAAATCTAACCAAACACATTGACTAAAATAACAATTTACTCAAAATATTTTAACAAATTATATTTACAAACTTGCCCGATAATTCAAATGATTTATGACTTTGATTTCAAATCATCAGAAATTTTCAACTTTGCATTAACGTAGTGCACACGATCTATATAGGTTGAGTGGATTTTGATTCTAAAGTCTTATCTATTAAGTTTGAGTGGATTTTAATTTTCAAGTCCAAGGACATGATTAAATGCTTGAGAACTAAAACCCAATAAATCTAAGAGTCCGAATTCTACGATTAAAATTCTTTCAAATGATTATTAGCTACGGTCAGGATCAAATGCACTGTGAAAAAATAGGAAGTCATAGGAATGGTAATCAAACGGAGTTCGATTGAACTCATTTAAGCAGCATTGAAACCGTCTATTGAACCCTATGATCTTAGTTTTTAGGTTTTCGGTTTTGTTTATTTTTAGTTTGTAGTTTTTAGCATTTATATTATATCATTGTGTGTTTTATGTTACATGGGGATGATCATTTAAGAAGAATTTTAATTTGAGAAGAAAAAGAACAAATAACATTAAGAGAAAATTGTAGTTTTCGTCCCTGTGGTTTGCCTAAACTAACAGGTTCAACCAGGCTTAACACCCTGAGTCCCTGTGGTTTGGTTTTCTAACAGTTTACGTCCCTCCTTCTAACGGACGTTAGATTTTTCGTTAGTTTGTGGTGAAATGACTATTATACCCTTAATTTTTTTGGGTGAAATGACTCTTATACCCTCCCATCTTCTTCTCCAACCCACCCACCCACCCACCCACCCACCCACCACCACCACCACCTGCAACACCACCACCACCATCTCCACCACCACCACCACCATCTCCACCGCCACCCTCCCTCTCCTCACCATCTCCTCTCTCTCCTCCACCATCAATAAAGATTAAATCAAATAGCTATGAAATCACTTAAAAGAAACTGAATTGAAGTAAAAGATAAAGGCCATGTTTGGCTCTCTTTTTCATTTTCTCCTTATAACTTTTTTCCCCTCAAAAGCTACTTAATCTCATAAGTCTATTTGTGACTTATGACTTTTCCCTCATTTTCTCATTTTCAAAGCACAAAATCTCTCATAAGTTACTTTTGAAACAAACATCCAAACACTTTTGTTTTAGCTTATAACTTATTAGATAAGTCATAAGTTAAAAGAGGTGTGAAAATGGAGAGCCAAACATGCTCAAAGAGGGTTTTGTTAAATATTAACCTGAGAAAACAGAAAATCTTTAGGAAGAAACAGGGAAACCTTCAACACGTACAGAGTAGTAACGAAACAAGGCATCGGTGTCGAATTTATGTGTTGAATTAACTTCACCCACAAGCTCACCAGTACGCTGACCCATTACAGATTATTTGGTCCGATGAAAAAAACACACCCAAATTTGGTCTGATAATAATATTATATTTATTTTTATTATTAATAACTAATAAGAACAACAGTGATTGTGCTTTGGAATAACGAAGGGGATTGGATTGGATTGGATTGAAATACTACGTATATGCTTACGTGAGTCTTTTGGATTTTGTCTTTATAATATAGATAAAGAAGGCAGATCATAAGTTAGTTAAGTCTCTCGCACCCAGAATGGAGTACACAGTCTACACCTAAATGTTGCAGGTGGTGGTGGAGATGTTGGTGGGTGGTAGTGGAGATGGTGGTGGTGGTGGTGGTGGAGATGGTGGAGATGGTGGTGGTGGTGATGGTGGTAGTGGGTGGGTGGGTGGGTTGGGGAAGAAGATGGGAGGGTATAAGAGTCATTTCACCCAAAAAAAATTAAGGGTATAATAGTCATTTCACCACAAACTAACGGAAAATCTAATGTCCGTTAGAAGGAGGGACGTAAACTGTTAGAAAACCAAACCACAGGGGCTCAGGGTGTTAAGCCTGGGTGGAACCTGTTAGTTTAGGTAAACCACAGAGATAAAAACTGCAATTTTCTCTAACATTAAATACTTTAACTCACTTCACCTTAATTATCCAATTAATTAGTTTTAAATATTTTTATCCTACACTCATCATACTTGTCCTACACATATCAAAATTCATCCTACACACATCAAAATAATCATACTTTTATCCTACACATATCAAAATTATCAATAGGTTTATCCACACATGTAGAAATTCGCATATCAAAATTTATCCTTCACTATAAATT
>JAUTDX010006121.1:0-32146 GCA_030844895.1 Ambrosia x helenae
ACTACCTAAACTATTCTGTACGTATGGTTTCCTAAATATATAAAAAAACACTAAACATCACATCATATCAATTTTGTTTTTGAAAAGTGCATATCAATTGAAGAAACAAACTGAATAATTTGAGCCTACAACTTAACAGCTTCTGTTAACCATCAACTATAGCATTTCAAGTTAGCAGCTACTTCTGTCATGTCGTTGCAGCTAACTACTTCCGTCACGCCGTTGCAAACCGTACCAACATCCGTATTGTTCCTTGCAATTGAGACCTAGCTTGGTATGTAACAGGTTTTCACGAAATCAAAATCCTCAAAGAATTTAAAAATGCATTGAACGAGAGAAAGCATTGCAAAATTCACATCAACTAAGTTAGACCTTGTTAATAGCAGGGGGGGGGGTGTGGATCTTTCTTTGGTAAGGTCCAAAACCTCATACTAAACCAACATGCTCCACTGCTGCGAACATCATCAGTCGTACGCAAACTACCACAACATCAAACTACCGTAATGAACATCAAGTGCTGAAAATGGGGTATTCCACCGGAAAACGGAATGTAAAACCAATGTTAACTTAAACACAAACTAATCAACTAAAATCCAATCTCCATAAGAGCATAACTTGGTAGCAACATAAAATAAGGTCTGAACATGTACTCGACTTTAAACGTAGAACCATCCCTTAATAAAAAAATATAAAAAAAAAAAAAACAAATCAATCTAAATTCGTAAACATCATTGTTTGTACAAAATCAAATCTAAACCTAATTATACAAAAAAAATGTCACATGAGAAAAGAAATACAGATCGACACAAGTATACATGTTTCGCGTATCCTAATCCTCCCATGACGACTACACAAAAATGAAAACCACAAGTCACCAAATGAAGCAAAAAACACTTGGAACAAAGGCCCAGCCATAAACCAGACGGTGTACCAATCGCTGAGTGTAAAACTGTGAATTAAAATAAAAATAAGATAATGAAGATGATTTAATAAAGCGACCTTTACATCCAGCCAATGCATCTTACATCAAGGTTGTCAAATGTGAAGGAACCCACGTGATGATGCTGCGGCGGCGACACGTTGCAACAAGGTATTCCTGTGTCTTTGTTTATCGAAGCTCCCATAATATTTTGTATAGTGCTATACATCTTTTTTGAATGGGAATAAACTAATAAATATCAAAAAGACAACCAGCGGCAAAACGGTCAAGAACATACAGAGTACCAAATTACTTAAGTGTAACACCTAAGGCAACCATCAACTGATCAACACATATAGGCTGTAACAAAGAACGTTAGACGTTCCACTAATGATGTCGATGGAGTTCCCCCAGTGTCATTTTGGAGCTGATGAAGCTAAGAAAAAAAACATAACAGCAAAATCCATACGTACATACCTCAATCATGTTTCCTTTGGGCGGGCCGCGGGTGTTTGTTTCCTGGTGTTTTTGTTTCATTGTACTCTTAACAGCTTGTCAAGGCTCTTGCCAAGGCTGCTGATGTTTCTTCTTTTGGTGGAATAAAAGGCTTTTGGTTATTAATTAGAAAAAAAAACACATCTCAATCATGTGCAATATCCATTGTGTTCTAGTAAGTAATTAAGTACCCTGCCTCCCACCAAAAGAATTTTGTAAGGTAAACCAACATCAACATAATATTTACCAGCAAATTGGAGTCATAATTCTTACACACCTCAAAATTTTGGTTTTGCGAGAACATGTATGCAATTGATAGTAATAAAATTGTTAATTATTCAATATGGTCACAAAGGCCTATAGTTACAACTGGATTACACTATGATGATACTAAATCAATCTAATTATTGTAACTGATATACTAAGATTCTTAAGACATTGATATAAACCTAATATCAAATACTGCAATAGTATTGTCTAATAATAATTGCTAACAACAAATGCCATAGTCATGAAAAAGATCAAAATGTAAATGGTTTAAAAAAATCATTGCCAATATTTGACTCACTTTTGAACAATACTGGAAACCCCTTTTCCAACCATTACTAATGCTTACCAAGCTACAGAATCAAAATTCTCCACAGAAGTGCAAATAGCCTTTAGCCTTTACACCATCTACCAAAGTAATTTGACTTCTATAATTAATAATCTGATTGTTATGACTTGAAGTGTCATAAATAGTTTTTAATATAGATCCCATTTTGTCTATATAGTTATGAGAACCCATCCTCACCAGAAAGTTCACATGCCCACCAATGCCTTGCTAACCAATGGGTCCATGTAAACGTGAGAAGATGGCTTTAAATAGGCTAAAGACAGAAACCGTGGAAGTTGTATTTGAGTCTCGTACCTCTGGTAGAGAGAATCAGATGGCTCTTACAATCACGCCACGCTCTTGAAAGTTAATTTTTAACTCATTTTGGAGTGAATGTCAAATTTTCACAAATAACCGCGTACCTTTCTTCACAATCGTTCCTTTAAATTTATCAAAAAAATGAACTTTCACTTCTAAGTTTGCAAAATTTTATTTTTTATATCCAAGGGATAAATAGAATTATACAACACATTATGTGACTTTATTACTCAATATATAACATAATAATTTCAAAACACATATCCAAACATGCCTCAAGTGGAGATTAATAAACTAAAATCTTGACCACATAAAGGACGACAACATGGTTCATACCTGATGCTTATGATTAGTAAGTGGGGGCAACTCAACCCACGAACAACCACTAATTGTAGGACCAAGCACTCGATATTCATTGACAGCCTCTTGGGAAGCTTCTATGCCGCAACCATAAGCCAACATTACCCCTCTCAACTTTACCGCCATTGAGCACAACCTATTACCAATGACGTGTACATTTTTAGCCTTCTTTTTTATCAGGTGATAATATAAAAATGTTGGGTTTAAAAAGCGTGAGGCGACCCGAGGTGTTTAGATCCCGAAAGACGGGGCGCGAGGCGAGAGTTTAACATATGCAGTACGTTTCTCTATGCATGAGGCATTGCCTCAAGGCCCTGAGGTGTATTCCAGACCGCCTCGCGCTTCAGGCATGCCTTTTTTAAAACAAGATATAGATGCAGAAGAGGGACAGAAACCTTGTGATGGAGTGAGTACCTATGACAAGTGCCCAATACCTTTGATAACATGCATCATTCCCTCCCTAAAGTTGTGATTATGGATAGCATTAGCAAGATGAGTTGATAATTTATGTGACATTAAATGCAGATTTTCTTCTATTGATGTCACTAAACAACCGATGAAGATGAGATATGCTCTCTTTTGAGCTGCCCATATGAATAACCCCACTGCTTTCTCTATCATGATGATGGACCTAAACCGCAGATAAATTTTTAGATTAAGAAAAAGGATTTAGTTACATATTTGGAAATTCCATATACATGTATACAGAGGTGTAAAGATGAGACATTTGGGTAATAGGTCAAATGAGTATGACTCAAAAGTCAAAACACGGTCATTTTTATGTAGAGGTTGACCCACCATCTGCATTTGGACATAGGGTTGCACTTGGTATGGTATATACTCTCTTGGAGATTCAAGATTCAGCAACCAATACGTGAACATAAACTTTATTCATGATCTCATTGTGCTTAATCTGGCAGGCAAAATAGTAAGAATTCAAGAGCTTCAAATGATTAATTATGTAAAAACAAAACACAGAATTCAAGACTACTAACCTGAATTGATTATGCTAGAAATTTTTTTTGTACCTGCACAGAGCAAAATGTGATTCAAGTTCAGAAACATGAGGAAACCTAGGAAAGCAGAACCAAAACGTGATTAAATGTCAAAGCATAGATTGAATCATGGACCGAAAATTGAAACCCTGGGTTCTTATGGGAGAGATTCTTCATCCGTGGAAGACCTACTGGAGAGAGAAGAAATAAGGCCAATTGAAAACCGAAAATAAGATGTAAGGTCTGGAACCGAAGGTGAATTAATTGGGTCGGTTGATGTCTTTAGCGATGCATAACCCTCTGGCATCTTATGACCTTTGGATGGAAGATGCATTGGCTTGTAAAGGTAGCTTTAAAAGTTGTAAAGGATGCAAATTACCATTGTAAAGGAAGGATACTATTGTAAATTTGTTTTGATATTGTAAAGGAGGAGGTGTGTGAAATGTCTATATTACCCTTCTAAGCGTCTTATTGTCACAACTATACCTATAATACCCTTAAATTTCTTGCTTAAATATGTTGTACATGTTGTTTGTTAAGTTGTACGGAAATGCAAATTACCATGGTGTACATCACTCCTCCTTAATAAGATAATATAGATATTTCTAATTTGATACGTAGTTGTGTAAAGATTTCTTTTGATACTTTGTACGGTTAGAATACCTACTTGTGGTCTTTCTTTAGCTTTCAAGTGATGGATTTGGGTTTAGCTTGAAAATCATTGAGCTTGATTTGATAGCTCGACGAACCTTGATGATGCATACTTGTTGAGGTTTCAAGTTCGTCTCAAGCGTGGTTTAAAAAGCTCAAATAGTTACATAATGTACATTTAGATATCTAAATTATAATTTCAAATTTTGTTATCCATTAATTTTAAAAGGAAATCAATTTGATACACTAAGGGGCTGTTTGATAGCTTCTTAATGGGGCTCTAAACCATTCAGTGCTGAATGATTCAGCATTCAGCGCGTATGTTTCAGCCTCTGAATCATTAAGCACTGAATCATTAAGCACTGGGATGTTGCCGAACCATTAAGGCTGAATCCTTAAGACTTGGGATGTTGCCGAACCATTAAGCACTGAATCATTAAACACTGAACTAGGTTGAACCTTAATAAAACTCTTATACCAATGTGGGACAAGAAAACTAACCATTAAGAGGTTCAACTTAATGATTCAACACGTAACCATTCAGACCTCTTAATGATTCAGTACTTAATCTACCAAACATCCCCTAACCTTTATTTTATTTAGCTTTTATCGGGACGATTAAGGGCATCTCCAATGCTGCGTATGTAGCATTCGTTTGGAGTTTCAAACATTCGAAAAAACAAATAATCACCATAGTAGCCTTTTTTGTTGAGCTCATTCCGATGTCTAACACAACATCTTGTCTTATGTATTATAAAAGGATGTGAAAATGTCTAGTTTTGAATGATAATGCGAGTTTGGAATTAACTTAATATCTCAATTGACGTATCATCGTTTGGGCATTTCAAAGTGTTTGCGCGTCTCATATTTTTCCGTTAAATAATACTATTTAAAAAAAAAATAATAATAAAAATAAAAAAAAAAAATTTTAAACGGCTAAAATTACATCAAACATGTATTCAAAAGAACTCGAAGCCTTGAACTCAAAGGAAACAACACCTTAAGTTCAATGAATGCGTAGAAGAATTCGACCGAACAACTAGCCAAATAATACAAGGAAGTTAACGGGGAAGAAACCTTTTCATGGAAACTTCCAAGTTAGAAGAGCAACGTGTGGTCACGTCGTGACAGACTACGTTAGGCACGTTGTGGGCGCCTGCAGAGTATTATTTGACGAAGAGAAGCGTCTTTTGACTGGATACGGCCGTGGGCCCTGCTAGCTGTTTCTGTTCGTCTTCTTTTCCATCTTTTCTTTTGACTTAAAAGGCCTCTAGCCGTTTGTTTTTTTCTTTTTCATCTTTTTATTAAATTGATTGAGAACCCAAGTGGGCTTAATGGACCTCGGAGTTTTATATGATAAAACAACATATTGAATTATTTACTAGTGTTTAAACTTTTGATGCAAAACTAGAATTGTAACCCGCGTGTTGTGACGGACATATTATTAACACGAGGTGTACTTGTAAAAGAGAATTATAACCCATGTGTTGTGGCCGATGAAGCCTAGCTCAATTGGTGAAATTTGGGGGAGCTAGAGTGGAGGTCATGTGGAGGTTGAGGGTTCGATTCCTGTCAAAGCCATATTTACTACATGTGAGGGTTTCACCTGGGGAGATCTCAGTCCAGGTGGAATGGGTAATCAGTATCGACTGGCCCAGGGTGTTAGCGGAGCTCCACCGTTGCACCACTTGTCCTCAAAAAAAAAAAAACACTTGTAAAAGAAAAAAAGGGTTATTTAAGTTTAGGTTTTGTGTAATAAATTTTCTAAAGTGTAAGAACATACAAAAAGAAAACTACAAACATAGAAGATAAAAAGAAAAGGAAAAAAAATCACTAAATGGGGTTATCATTTGAATAATGTTGAGCATCCGTTGTTGTTGTGTTATACCGGTAGATACCATATTAAGTTAACTACTACAACTAGTATTATTTTCTTTGCACAACTAGTACCGTAAACAAATCGAATGATCATCAATGAGTCCTTTTATTTGTTCGTTTGACCTTAACTTGATAAACGAACAAAATTTCACGTTCGTGCATTAAGGAAGTGAACAAGTTCACGATTATTTATTTGTGTTAATATTCTAAACATACATAAATGAAAATAAAAGAAAAACAAACTTCCATCAACTAAATGTAGGCCTGTAAATGAACCGAACGAACACGAACACAGGCGTGTTCGTGTTTGTTCATTTAACTTTAATCGAACACATAATCGAACACATTTTTGTGTTCATGTTTGTTCATTAAGAAATTTGTCGTGTTCGTGTTCGTTTATGTTCGTTCATTTAAAACCTAAACGAACAGTTCATGAACACAAACGAACACAAATGATCAATATAAATGAACATAAACAAACACAAACAAAAACAAGTTAATAATGATTCATCACAATTCGACCAAGTCTAATACATCACAATGCAACCAAAACCAAATGGCGGGATGAGAAATACGACCGAGTTGTTGTTTGTGGAGACAGGGATGAGGGAGACGGCAACGCTGTGGAGGTTGGAGAGTGGAGTCGAGGTTGTGGAGTGTAGGTAGCGTCTGATAAGTGATATATAATGTTAGGGTTAGAGTTAAGTTTTTAAAACATATAAATTAAAATACTTAACAAAAGGAAATAAATAATAAAAATAGGGGTACGTTTAATTAAATGAAAATAAACGAACAAAAATAAACGAACAAACATAAATGAACGAACATACACGACCATAAATGAACGAAAATAAACGAACATTCATGAACATAAATGAACGAACAAAACGTGTGTTCATGTTCGTTCGTTTAATTAAACGAACAAAAAATTGTGTTCGTGTTCGTTCATTTATTTAAATAAACGAACATAAACGAACTTCCCACCAAACAGTTAATGATCGGGTGTTTTCGCTAGTGGCCCGATAATAGTCCAATGCTCCGTTAGTGATCCCGATTTATCGTTAAAAACTATGCAAAACTAGAAAAAAAAATATTTACACAATTCCATACCCATATATACCGATATAAATCCGGGTCGACCCGCCCAGTATCCCCCGTAATCCCCGCTCCTTCCTGCCTCCACCAGTTATCTATTCAAAAACAAAATTTTACTAAACCCTAATTTTCCCCCTCTCTCTCTCTCCATTTATAAATAACCCTTTCATTCCTTCTCCTTCAGATCTCTTCTTTCCTTACCCCCCCCCCCCCCCCCCCCCCCCCCCCCCAAATCCCAATTTCAATCCAAACCTCTTCAATTTTACACCGCAATTTGTATATATATACACACACACATATCAAACCCTAGCTTTTATTTAAAATAATAATAATAATAAAAATAATAATAATAATAATGAACAGATCTACACCCTACGTTAATTGGCAAGAAGTCTGTTCCACAAACAACAGAGGAAGAAAAGAAGTTAGATATTATTTAAAAAAACGATGTGGAACTAACGATTTGTGGTCATTGGTAAAGAGAAGAAATTAGGACACCGTTCGAATACGACGTCGTCTTCTTTGATTCGGTATCGGTACGCGATTCGTGATGAATTGATGTCTTTGAATTTGCCGGTTGAAGCTCCGTTAAAGATTAGATCTCGGCGTGAGGTTATTGATTGGTTAAACTCTATTGTTTATTCAGGTACAAGATTTTATTTTTATTATTATTTTTTTGCTTTTTTATGGGTTTTGTTAAAGTTTGAATTTTGTTTACTGGGTTTTGATTTGTTAGGGATTTTTGTTGTTCTGTTTAGGGTTTAATAATTGCTTAACGATTTATGTGATTTTTTTTTTTGGGTTTTGTTTGTTATGTTTTGATTTGTTAGGGATTTTGGTTTGTTTTGTTTAGGAATGTGAATTTTATTTATATTTATTTAGGTTTTGTTTGTGTGAAATTTGAAGTTTTGTTTATTTTGTCATGATTTGTTAGGATTTGGTTTTACATATTGATTACTGTTTTTTTTTTCTATAATTTGTGAGAAAATTACTTTAAACTGCAATTATTTTGTTGATAAGTTGAACTGATGTATATTTTATGTATAATTCACCTCCACAAATATTTGTGAATTTGTTTTTTTTAGAACTTGTTTAAAAAGGTTGAATTTACATATTGATTGCTGTTTTTTTTTTCTATTTTTTCGGGAAGAAAATTACTTTAACTGGAATTATTTTGGTAATACGTTGTATTGAATCTATATGATGGTTGGTTTTATGTATAATTCACCTCTAGGCTTTAGCAATATATGAAAATTTGTTTTTTTTTTAAAAGAAATTTGTTTGTAAAAATGTTAAAACTACATATTGATTACAGTTTTTTCCCTGTTTTTTTGGGTAGAAATTTACTTTAACTGAAGTTATGTTATTTTGTTAATAGTTAAATTGAATCTTTATGATGTTTGTTTTTCTGTATAATTCACCTCTAGGCTTTAGCAATCTATGAAAATTTGTTTTTTAAAAGAAACTTGTTTGTAACAATGTTAAAACTACATATTGATTACAGTTTTTTTTTCCTATTTTTTTTGGTGGACATTTACTTTAACTGCAGTTATTATTATTTGTTAATAAGTTGAACTGAATCTTTATGATGTTTGTTTTCTGTATAATTCACCTCTAGTGAGATGTAACTCAATATTGGTGTTTTTTTCATCGAAAACTGACGATGATCTGGGCTGCAGGAAATATTAAATCAGATTCCAAGAGCTGGTTGAGAGCCTCGGAATTTCTTAGCCCTGATTACTAGGTTAATATCAACTATGTCTCTCCTGGTCAACTTAATTCGTTTCGTGTTATGTTGACTCAATTGATAGTTTTATGCCTAATTAGATCTAAATCACTAATGATTCTAGGTTGTTAGAGATTGTTATTGGTTGTGTGTTCTGCATATTTGGTTTATGATTATTTCAGATACTTTACTTCCATTCATGTTATTCTTTGGAAATATTATTGGGCCAAGTATTGATTATTTGCTTTCTTGAATGGTTTAGATGGCTCTTTTCCTCACTCATCACAACCTGTGAATGGTAATCTGGGCTCAGGATTTACCGTGAGGTTGAAGTCCGGGAATATTAAGGTATGGTTTTCTCATTTTCACTTTTTTTAGGGTTTTATTTGTTTCAAGTTTCTTATGAAGTGCTCCCTTTGCAGGGTATTCATTCGCATAAGACGGGCCAGCTTACTACAAAGTCTGTGTGGGTCGGTTCCGCTTGGACTTGCGGGAAAAAGAGGAAACACTTTGGAGCTTACATCCGTAGTGGCATCAGAATCTCGGTGAGCATATACCCTCCTAAACTGCTATTTAATATTCTTTAATAAGAAAGAAAAAATGGGTTTTTTTGTGTTCCCATCAAAGATATTATGTTGTTATCCGACCTCCACGGCTTTATGCGCAATAAATTCTTGCCCCATATTTTGCTTTTTGATTGATGGTCAGATTGTTTTTTGGTTCAGGTTCATGATTTTGTATATGTATTAGCAGAAGAAAGCAAACGACTTGTTGCTTACATAAATGATTTGTACGAGGATTCAAGAGGAAACAAAATAGCAGTGGTACAGTGGTTTCACAAAATCGATGAACTTGGTCTTGATTTACCTTGTACATATCATGACAAAGAAATTTTCTTTTCGCTTTGTCTTCAAGATCTTAGCATCGAGTGCATTGATGGAGTAGCTACCGTTCTCAGTCCTCAACACTATGAGAATTTTCTCAAATCAAGTGCTGCTCACACAATCTTGGACCGTCCTTTTGTATGTCAAAAGCAATTTGAAGATGAAGTAGTCAGCCCCTTTGACGTTACTCAAGTCAAAGGATACTGGAACCAGAACATACTTAGATTATTGTCTACTGAGGATATCAACATCAGACCCAAGAAGAGACTTAGGAAGTTGGTTGATATTGAATATTCTATAGGTTCCGAAATTGAAGTGCTGTCACAGGATAGTGGGATTAGAGGCGTTTGGTTTAACGCTGTGGTTATTAAAAAGCATAAAGATAAACTTAAAGTCCGGTATCAAGATATCAAAGATGCAATTGATGAATCTATTAATCTTGAGGTGAGCATTAGTTTATATAATTCTATATTTTTATTCTGAAATGGTAAATTTTATAAATTTTGTAACTAATAAAATGGACCATCATTAAAAGTCTTACTATTTTATATACTATTTTTCCTTTGTGATTTATCTAAATTTTTGTTAAACTTTTTGTAGGAATGGATTTTGTCATCCAGAGTTGCTATTATTGATGAACTGGGAATCCGCCATGACGGCAGGATGACGATTAGACCAACTCGATTGGACAAAAAGATTGATGTTTGTTCAATTGATGCTGGTTGCATTGTAGATGCATGGTTGCATGATGGTTGGTGGGAAGGAATTGTGGTTCATAAAGAATCTGATGATAGAGTCCATGTTTATTTTCCAGGTTTGTGAATGACCTTGATTGCCATATTTATGTGATCATTTCATTCATCTATAAGCATGCTCGCTAATATATACTTTTTGTTTGTATATTTTTCAGGGGAAAAAAATAGATCGGTTTTCGGATGCAAGGATTTAAGATATTCTCAAGAATGGTTGGGCGACTGTTGGAAGAAAATGGAAGACCGGCGCGATATTCTTGGTTTAATATCTTGTTCAGCTAAAACTAACTCTGAAGCTACTAAATCCCTTGATAATGTATCCGGTCTAAGTTCAGAAGAAAATAGAGATTTTGAAGTGGATTTACTTTCTAATTTGAGCTGGAATTGGTCAACAACCAAGAAACGGCACCACAGGAGTATTTGTGAAAATAACAGTTTAGTAGCAGTTGAAACAAGAAAACGTAGCAGTATTCCAATGACTCGTTCTGTTAAAGCGGGCTGCAAGTTCACGTGTGCTCAAGTTTCCTCACAATTAACAAACTTAGTTATGTCCAGGTGAAAGTTTTACGTTTTTCATGTGGAGCTTTGTACAATTTATTAGTTGGTTAGCCGGATATGTGACATAGTTTTTAGCGTTAAATGAGGTGGTAGAATGTTGCATGTTTCAGCACATAGATTAACCTAGTATGACATAGATACTAGAGTTCTTTACAGTAGGTTTTCTAGCATGTTTTTGTTTTCTGTAAATCATGGATTCAGTTTGTGCTGAATAATAATGTCTTTCAATGCAAATTGAGGTCTTTTTATAGCGCTTAGCTAAGATGGCGGCCCAATTCAACTGATTGAACACATTAGAAGTTTTTATAGATCAGGTACTTTGACAGTTATGTCTTATGAGATCGAATGTGGGGCGAGTAAATTAATCTCATTTGTTTATTGAAGGTCATTTGCAAGACTTATGGCTGGTTAGTGGTGGGATAACCGCCAGCCGGATCATTTAGTCTCATGTTCTGCTGGTTCTGAATGAAAATGTGCATAGATTATTAGATTTGCAAACTACAGTTTAAAAGGTGCCAATCTAACTGGCTCGGTCGCCTAATGGGTTTAAATGGTTTGGTTGGGACTGGTTTTGAAGTATTTTACCCCTAAAAGGTTAGTTTGTATGAACGAGACCAAAAATAACGAAACAGAAGTCAAAATTATAACAATAATGATGGTGCAAAATCATCGCACATTTAGTTATGCGATTCTAAAATTAACAAAATAATGACTCAGTAATAGTGAACGATTAGTTATGTTTTATGTGATTGGACCTTGAAGTCTTAAGCAGTCTGATTTGTTTGGTTTCAAACGTGTATGAACACTGAATGCACAAAATAACCGGTTCCGTGTCCTACCCAATGTAGGAAGAACCGGTTCAGATCCTATTATACCCAAAAGTTGCTACCTAGTTACCATTCTATTTCATTTTCAGTTCCTCCTACCTAAACTGAAAAAACCCAGATAGTAACTGGTTTTGATCGTTATTGCTGTGGGACGTATTTGTTGATTACCTAACTCAAAAACGCTTACCAATAAAAAATGCAAAAAAAAAAATACTCTTGGTTTAATCGCGTTTCATACTCTTTAGCTTCTACACCACACATGGCAAGCAAATCATTGGTGTCGATTCTTCATGCGTGGTGATAAACAAGTAGAAACAGAGGTTTTTGGTTGTCGGGAATACACGGTGCAACTTCGTGTTACCGTATCTAGTGCCCCGAGTTGCATCTGGAATTTTGGTGAGTGATCCATTGGTCTTGGTTTATATCGGTTTGTACACAAGAGTTTCCAAGGCATAAAATAAAATATAAAATGCATGTACCAAACCCCAACAGCCAACAATATACCCATCTGCGCTAGGGCTGTTCACGAGCCGATCCGAGCGGAGCTTTGCTCATGCTTGGCCCGTTTACAAACCGAACCGAGCGGAGCGGCTCATTTACAATCGAACCGAAAACCGAACGAGCATTCTTCGAGCGCAAATTTTTCCGAGCGAGCGTCGAGCAAGAATCGAGCGGATAGTAATTTGGACGATCATAAAATTAGGATGTTTCATTCGATTGTTTCGTTGTCGGGTAACAACTAAGGTCGAACTGTATAATGATAACACTAATATTGAGATCCTAATGTCCGAGGATGAGGCTTAGATTGGGCTAGTGGGGCGATGGGCATGTGGCAGAGAACAGTTGTTACATTGTGACGTATGATGATATCAAGCGACAATTAGCGATGGACGACTAATAAATAAAGAAGTCAAGACTGCCATCTCATTACTTATTGTTTTACTATTAAATCTAGTGTTAAATTTTTCATTGAGTTAAATTGACTAGTTATATTTTGTTTGCTTATACTGAGTCAAATCCAATAAAATGTTATATATAAAGCCATAAATTTATCTGTAAATTATGTGTATATTTATAATTAAATATATAATAGTAAATAAAATTTATTCGAGCCGAGCCAAGCACAAGCAAACCGATCCGAGCCGATCGGCTCACTTACATCCGAGCGAAAGATCAAACAAACGGCGAGTGATTTGAACAACCTAGTCTGCACGTTTGGCCCCAACTTGTGGTTTAAGTTAAAAGTTACATTTTAGAAAATAGAGTTTGTGGATTAGGTTAAAAGTACACTCAACTAAACTCAACAACTAAATAACCAATCTCATACGTGGGGATGAGCTTTTATGAAAAGTTAAGGGACTGAAACTTTAAAACATCAATACTTTTGAGTTACTATTTGACTATTTACGATTTTCTGTTCTATTGGATAAGATGACGAAATCTCTTTTTGTTCTTCCTTGTACGCCTGTGCCACCATGGTATGAGACGACCGGCTTAATTGACTTAGAGTTTAGACCGGATGAACCGGTCAATTAACTTACTAAAATATAGCTTACATGGCTGTGTCGTCAACCATTTTGTCTCATGATTAGTAAGTTAAGTACTAAAATATTCTAGACAAAAAACAACTTTGCAACTAAAGATTAAATATTAGACTATCTGTTCTGGCCGCGAGCGAGCTCTGATACGAGGGAGGTTTCATCCGGATGCTCACCCCCAGCCACAACGGGATCAAGTAACCGGGTTACTTGAGAGTGAAGTTTGTGGCTCGCGCCTGCTCTCTCGCGGGGACAACGGATAGTGTTAGTGTAACATGTTAAATGTTTGAATACTATATACAAATGCGTTAGTTTCGAGTATTATATAAATTTGGAAATATGTTTAAATGTGTTGGTTTGTGGTCACCCATGTATATATCATCACTAGGGAATGTGGAGTGTCTTTACGATTACATAAATATTTGTAATTCTACCTAGTCAGGAGTGAGGTTACTCGCCTATTGAGTTAGGGACATGATGAAACTGGTGATTTGCGACCATAAGCGGGATAATGATTGGCCTTTGGAATCAAGAACGTCACACGACTCTTGCAAGACATGTCTTCCCTGTTATGGCTTCTCGAATTGTTTAAATAAATAGATTTCCAGCTTAGGGGATTGGGCGAAATCAATCCAAAGAGTGATTACATAGAATGTTAGTGACAAGTAGTGATAAGAAGATGTAACTTTCTACTTGGTAATGATGGACCTTTGTAACTTTTGGTTTAGTTTTTAGTAGGTATTGCCGTATTGGAGTGCCACTACACGGTAATATAAGCGAGACACGTATGAAACAATATACATTAGACCTATCACTAGGCTATGTGTTATGGTATTATATTTTCACTTCATGTTAGTGTCATAGACGTGAGCTCTCACACACTTATTTTTACATTTGTGCATTATGGTCTCATATTTTTTCACTTCACGTGATTACCCACTAAATTAGAAAAGAAAATGGGTTAAAAAGGAATCTTGAAGTTGAGGTAGAATTTTATGATATGCTACCAAAGTTAATTCCATTGTGAAAAAGAGGCTCACGCCCAAGACAAATTGAGTTACGGGGTTAGGGATTCACGGCGGGACTACTAATGCCCATGAAAAGTCACCGTGGGACGGTGTTTAACCCCTTTTCACGCCCTCTTGTTTTCACATCACTAGAGGGCGTTATCCCATAACAAAAAGCCTTAAGATCAAAAGTTTATTAGGTTTAATAAACCACTACAAAAAAATCATTTATATTTGGTTATTATGTTTTACTTATGTTTGGTTATATATATAGTTTGTATTTCATTATGATTCTTTAATAATAACTAATAGAAAATTGAACAAAAACACAAATAACTTGAATAAACATGGATAAAAATGTTGTTTATCGCTAAATGAGTGAATCATGAATATGAACAAAACATTTTAATTGAATATTCGGCTTGTTACACCTACCTTCATTTTTTTTATATGACTTTTGAGGTGTAAATTATTGAACTTGCTATTTATATACCAAATTCTGATCCAGTCATTAAAGAATTAAGTCTATTGCTAGTTAACACAACAAAACGAATATAAATAATATATGAAATACATACAAAAAAATGTAGTAGGTGATACTTGGGAGGCTGCCAATGTTCTTCAAGCATATTTGTCAACTCTTTCTAACATTTTTAACTCTCTCTCTCTCTCTCTCTTGCTCTCTCTCTCTTGCTCTCTCTCTCTATATATCTATCACACACATGCACATAAAGCATCATAAAGTTGGGTTTCTTTTTTTCATTTTGACCAAAGTTGTCATACATCATCTCCTCTTTTAATCTCTCTATCTCTCTCTAGAGAGATTAAATAATAATAATAATATCACGAACTATTAAACATGGTTTTTAATGATGAGAATGAAGAAGATATAATCCAAAAGAAGAACAAGTTGGCCATTGTTCCAACCACACTTGCCACCATTGAATCATTAACTTTCCCTATTGTAATTGATTCATCATCCTCTTATTTCATCATGATCATGTATTTGTTTCTGAGTTTTGATTAGCTAATGGTGATGTGAAGTGATCTTTGTAAAAAAACAGGTTCAAGAAGTTGTTGTTTCAGCTGATATTCGATGCAAAAATTGTCAAGATAGAGTGGCTGATATGGTCTCCAGATTAAATGGTATGTTTTATCCCCACGTTCACCTTTTCTTGATTTTCCATCACGTGAGGTTTTTTCTTTAATTAGTTTTATTAAATTTCTGGTCTTTTAAGATTTCTTGATTTTCCAGGTACGTGAGGGTTTTTTTTTTATTTATTTTTTGTTTTTGTTTTTTTTACAATTCAGGCATTTTCACGATTCCTTGATTTTCCGGCGATGTGAGTTCTATTAATTATTTTATTTTTTATATCACTATATCAATTCCGAAACCATAGCAAATTAATGACAGAATGACCAGATGTCGCTACTCTTTATGAATTGCAAAACCTATCATGCGTAAAATAAATCCTTGGTTTCTCGAGGTCAGGGAATTACTGTGAACTACCTGTTGCACTATATCGGGTCTTTTAAAGATTTCTTGATTTTCAAGCGACTTGAGTGTGAGTGTTTTAATCACATTTTCGGGTCTTTTAACCCATGACGTCTTGGTCTAGTGGTATGGTGTCCCCCTTACAAATGTAAGGTTGTGGGTTCAATTCCTTGCAAGTGCAAGGTTAGGTGGAAATAAGGTGTTATAAAAATTTGTCGTTAAAAAAAAAAGTTTCGGGTCTTTTAAAGATTTCTTGAATAACCGGTGGCCGGACTTGATCACCATGTGTTCCTAGCATTTCTGGTAGATTTAATTTAGCCATTGAAATTGACTATGATTAACATCGATATCTTCTAGAAAGAATAGCAAGCCGTTGTAAATACGGAATCCAATTTGGTCTCAAAAAGTGCAGAGTGGGCCTAGAAGTGACCTCGAGTCTCGAATGCATAAAAACATTACCTTTTCTCAAACGACAAATTTCTTTAATCATGTCTTGTACAAGAACCTGAACCCATAATCTTCAAACCAACCTTCGTGCTACTAAAAGCTATGTCTTTGCGTATGTAATTGCGTCACCATCCCAATGGTCATTATCCTACATATATAATTATCCTAACATATTTTGTAATTTAAAGAAACATATTACGTTATACAATATAACCCTATAACAAATATGTAATAAATACATGAAGTACAAATTAAAGACACCTAGCTACTTTCTAGTTATACGTCAATTTACATTTTCCCTCTTTAAGTCATAATGAATTTACATTTATTAAACCATAGGTGAAGCGGAATCTATAGAGATTAGCTTGATGGAAAAGAAGGTAACCCTTACATTGACCCGAAGACATCCAAAAGTGGCCAAAATGCCTGAAAACGAACCTCGACATCCATCAAGCTACAAAAGCCGAGCTAACAAATCTTCGTTGGTTAAAAGGATTTTTCGCTCCCCTTCTAGTTGATTTAATCACTAGATGGATTACAACATATACGTAAATAGAAAACTGTTATATAAGATGATGAAATGTAAATGTTTGAGATATATATCAGCTAGGTTATACATGTTTATGTAGTTACCTTGTTAAGTTTATTATTTTTCATCATTTTTCATTTGTGTAAATATTGCTAGGATAGGGTTCTCATAAAGTATGTTAAGATTAGTTAATTTTTCAAATATATAATGTCTTTTTTGTATTATCAACATAGAGAAGGATCATTTAAGAAAAATTTTAATTTGAGAAGAAAAAAAAAGAAATAATATTAAATACTTTAACTCATTTCACATTAATTATCCAATTAGTTGGTTTTAAATATCAAAATTCATCCTACACACATCGAAATTATTATACTTTTATCTTACACATATTGAAATTATCATTAGGTTTATCCTACATATATCAAAATTTATTTTTCACTATAAATTATCTTTGCTTTAAAGATATATAATTTAAAAAAATATGATTTCATTTATTTAACTAGTTTATGGGAGTTACAAAACTTAAAAATTTATTTAAAATTAAATACAACTATTAAATGAAAGATTTCTATCTTTTTTTCTTTGAAAAACAACTTTCATTAAAACACAACCGGACCACTATCTCCAAGGCGCAGAAAGTGCCGAGCTAAAACCAAGAATTACATCATAGATACATAAAATCGAAATTACACCACTTATTCCAATCCACTACGCTTGTTTTAAATCTATTCCTATACCACACATAACCAATCGACTTGATCTCCGCCACCACTTCTACGACCTTCTTCGTATTATTCGAGAATTGCTTTTCATTTCTTGCTTTTCATATGCACCACGAAGTGATAATAACAATTCCCTAAAAGCCTTCCTTTTAACCGTCGACCCGTTTATTGTCTTGTGAAGCTCAAGTAAATCCTTAATTGAAAACACATAAACCATAAGAACCCCACACCATGTCGAAATAGCATGCCAAATCTTCGAATCAAACCCACACATTATTAATAAATGATCGATCGATCGATTTTTTAGCATCCTCACATAAACCACAAGTGTCGTCACCAATATGAATATTCCTCCGTAAAACATTTTTTTTGTTGGAAGTCTATCTTGTTCCGTGCGCCATATAAAACTATTGCACTTAATCGGCATCCACTCACAACAATTAAATCGACCAGTTGTGTCATTCTTTCCAGACAGACATATTTTTGCTGTAGCGACTGTAAAAGCAGTGTCTAAACTCGCTTCCCAAGTCCATTTATCATTTGCAGCAATTAAAATTACCCAATGCAGTAACCGAGAACATTGCTGCAGCTATTCTGCCTCCAAAACAATGACTAAACTAGCAGTCCATTCCTATTCGACTACCCCTTGAGCTTCCAGCGCTGCAACTCTAGCTGCCACACTGCAACGCTTATTTCTTTCCATCCGAAAAAGATCCGGGAACTTATCTTTCAAATGTTCATTCGTGATCCACCTATCCAACAAAAACGGACATCTAAGCCATTCCCAATTCTCCCTTTCAACATATTGTCTATACCCACTCGTTTATCTTCAATTTATCCCGAACGACACTATGTTATTCCAAGTTCCAGAAAAGTTTTTATTGGTCGTTAACCAACCTCATCCTCGAAATGACCCGTGAATAACATCAATGGTTATCTTCCACAAAGCAGTATGCTCCGTTTTAAACCTCCATATCCATTTTATTAGTAGCGCTTTATTACATATATCCAACTTCGTAAGACCCAATCCACCTTCTTTTTTTGGACTCGCAACCCGATCCCACGTCACCCACTGTACTTTCCTAACTTCCTCGCTACCTCCCCACAAAAACTTCTTTATTAACGATTCCAGTTTCTCTACCACTTTAACCAGGGATTTATAAAGCAAGAAATAATACGTTGGGAGACTCTCAAGTACCGATTTTATTAGCGTCATTATACCCCCTATTGATAACGTATCCGCTTTCCATTTAGAGAGACGAGACCGAAAAATAGTCACCACCGGTTCCCAATTTGTGATTCGATTCATGTTCGTCCCCACCTTAATTTCTAAATACACAAAAGGAAGCACTCCAGATCTGCATCCCATATGAGCAGCTTTCATTTTGACCTTTTCACTATTCTCTCACAAACCAAACAAAACCGATTGTGGAGATTAATTTTTAAACCTGAACATAAAAAGAACACTCTAAGAATTCTTCTCATGTTCTGAAAATTGAAATTTGACCAGTCTCCCATTAACATAGCATTATCAGTGTATAATAAATGCGACAAAACATGATCTTGCTTCCATAACAAGAATAAATAAAAGCCTCCATAACAAGAATAAATAAAAAAGGAGATAGCGGGTCTCCTTGGCTAATACCTTTATGACAATCGAACTCAAAGGTCGGTGAACCATTAACTAACACCAAGGATCTAGCTAATGATAAAATCCCAAAAATCCATTTACACCGAAAATTCGGAAATCCCATCTAGTGCATAACTGAAATGAAAAATTCCCAATTTACATTATCATAAGCCTTTTCAAAATCAATCTTGAAAAAGAACATCTCTTTCCCAACCCGTCTAGCCCATGAAAGAATCTCATTAATCATCAACGGGCCATCCAAAATATGTCTCCCACCGAGAAACGCTGACTGAGTTTCAGAAGTAATTTTCCCCATAACCAGCTTGATTTGATTAGCTAAAACCTTCAAAACCACTTTACTTTCCACACCAATCAGATTTATAGGTCTATAATCTGTTAAATCAGACGGAGCATCATTCTTGGGGACCAAAGTAATGAAAGACGACACCACCCCCTACTAAAACTTGTTGAACCATGGAAATTATCCAAAATTTCCACGAAATCATTAGCAAAAAGAGACCATAAACGTTCTATGAATCTAAAATTAAAACCGTCTTGTTTTGGTGCTTTATCATCGCCACATTAAAAAACGGCAGACTTGATCTCTACCTCAGAGAATGGCCGCACAAGGTGACTTGGATTGCTTTCATCAAGAAACTTTGAGTCATAGCATCTAAGTCTCGGTCTATTTCCCCAATTGTCAACAAACTTATTTCTATAAAATGCTAACACCGCTTTTTTAACCTCCGAAGGTTTCATCTCCCATATGCCATTCACCATTAATCCAGGAATATGATTTGAAACTCTTCGCTTATTAATCAGGCCATGAATAATAGGAGTTCTCATCTCCAAACATCGCCTATTTACTTGCCTTTTGTTTAAGATCTCTATATTTGTAACTTTCTTATTCAGATAACCTCCTTTTCACTTCCACCAAAACTTATTCTTCCACTTTAGATAAATCTTTATCCTCCAAAATAATCTCTGAATCGGCCATTTCCTTCCTCAGACTGCTTTCTTCTTCCAATTCTTCACCTACCAAGTCTTTTTTCCACTTGTAGCCATAATATTAGATTTCATAGAAACACAAAATATGTTGTTTTGTTATAAACAAATCACAACATGCCTCCAATTTGCAATAATGTGTCGTTTTGAACATGCCCTCTAAGTCCAGATTGCATCTACGTCTTCGTACATGAAGAAATTATTTCCGAGCTACTGGAGGTTATTGATTCACGTGTTTTTGGCGTGTTTAGGTGGAACCAAGAGTGGTTTAGATCAAATAAACTTGAAATACGCATATGGTATTGTTGCTTTGATTGAGGGTTGGAAATTTAATTACTCGAGGTGTATATTTGAAGACATGATGATGAATGTCAAGGCACTCAACAAGAAATACTTATAATAGTTTCCCAGATTCTTGCATATGATTTTAGAGTCAAAGTAACCGAATTTGGAAAAGACTGTAGGGACAAATGATCAGAAGTGTATGGCTCAACAGGTATTTGGGTTGATAAAACAAAATAGAAAAGACGCCAAGCAAGTTTTTGAAGGAAGGTACCCATTGGTGAAGTTTGGGATCTTTGGTGAAATTATTGAAGAAGCTCTAGTTCCTCCACCTATTCTAGTTGCTGAAGAACATGGTATACAGATTATTGATCCTCCTCCTGCTGAACAACGTACACCTCCTGAAAACGTCGATCTAACTGAAGTGGAGAGTGAAGATGAGGAAGTCGTGGGTGAAGCTGAGGAACAACATGATGATGAGATTGATGAGTTTATCATGGAAAATGCTGAGATGGAATTGGAACCAGAGGTCGAGAAAGAAGTGATTGGAGAAAAAGAAGTAGATCAAGATATGACCATGACCATGACCCCTGAAGTTCCTGTTACTACTGATGTTAGTGCTACCATACCTGCAGTGGACGTTCTTGCAAGCATCATCAATACTGTTCGTGAAGTAGAACACAGGAATCCTCCATCCGATGTTCTTGCTGAGGCACCAGTAGATACTGAAGTTGCTGAAGACCTTAATGCTGATTTAAGGCCAAGAAAGAGAAGCAAGAAAGATCCAAGATTGACTGCTGAAAGTGCAGCCACTGCAATCACTGCTATTGATACTACTACTGATGCTGCTACTGATGTTTCAATATCCATTGTTGAAACTACTTCCACTGCTGCTGATGATATTTTAACCTCTTCTGCTATTATTACAGAGATTCCTGTCATTGCTGCTATTACTGCTGCATCGACTGCTACTACTTCATTACCAGCTACAGAAGCTTTTTCCCAGTTTATGAGTAAGGTTCCCATTACAGGCACTCTTGATGAAGGAGAAAGTTCATCTCCTACTGGGTCGAGCAAGTTATTATTTGATCAGGAGGCTTTCAAAAGAGCTCAAGCTAAAGAAAGGGACGACAGTGATGAAGATCCTGTTGCTGAGGTGGATGTTCCTCGCCTACAGACAAGACTTGTAAAGTTAGAAACAGATAACATCTTGCTTACTGCGCAAGTTCAAAGTTTAATGGAGACAGTCACTGAGAAGAATCGAAAGATTAGTGAACTAAAATCAAATTTGGGTGATGTATCAGCCAGACTATTGAATTTAACTTAGAAGCTAGAGAGCAAGTTTGGGAATGAATTTTCAGAGACCTCATCTTTTGTTAGAAAAGAAATCACTCCTGCTGAAAGGGAAAAGCAACAGAAGGAGATAGAAGATAACATGAGAAAGTATTATGAGGGTTTAATTCCAAAAAATAGATCTAAACATCTAGGAACACATATGTGATCAGGAACACAGCAATGCCTAGAAATGATCCCGTAGAAGATCAACCTAAGAGGTTTGTGACGATTACCAGAGATAAGTTTGATGAAGTCGGGAATCGTTCTGGAATTCGATCGGTCTGGAATTCGATGTTGGAGATACAATGATGACAAGGGTGTGTTCATTGTACACCGTAGGAATGGATAGGTTGAATACTATGCTTCCACCAATCCTTTCAACTCCTGGACAAAGGTTGATTTATCTGGCTGGCCAACGCTCTATTCTTTAATGAGGCCATGAATTCGAGAAACAAGATTGGCATCCACTTTCATACTAAGATTCAAAGATAAATTTCAGAGATATGCAGACTGTTGAGTCTTTTCTTCAAGAGTATAAAGGTGTCTACACGCCAGATGGGAAGCCATTCAAGACTGTGCAATTGCCTGCTACAGATAAGACGAAGACAATTCCTCTGGCGAAACCTATCGAGAGAGGTGCATTGAAGAACATGAAATTTTGGGTGTATGATTCAACTTCGCGTTCTGCAGTGATTGTCACAGACACTGATGAGTATTAGATATTTTATAACAACGATTTAATGAGCTTGCACACTGAACACTTTCAATTACCGACGCAACATCAAATTGAATGTGATCAAGCATATGAAGCATGTGGTAAGTCATTACTGGTGCAGTTGCTCAGGTGACAATGTTGGATTTGGAAGCTACTTGAAGAGGAAGAGTGGAGACAAAATTGTTTGGTCCTTATGTTGGGAAATCTACTGAAGAAGTTAAGAAAGCAACAAAGACAAAGAAGAAGACAACCAAAGGACGTAGCAAGAAGTGAAGATAGACTCACCAGGACAACACAACCCTAAGGGGTATCGTTGGGCTATGTAATTAGAGGTTTGCATCTGTCCTTGGTCTATTAACTGTTTTGGGTTGTCTTAGTAGTCTTGTTAGTGGTTTCGTCCTATTAGGCCCATATAGTGTAAATCGCCCCTAATTAGTATATAAATGTGTTCTAGGTTTCATTAGAAGGTTGCTTGTGAATTTGTGTTTTTCTCTCTTGTATTCGTCCTTGTGTACCAGAGGAGTCCTAGAACTCATGTGCACTTTGATAAATACAATCTTTCGGTTTGAAGTTTCTTTTTTGTTTTTCTACATTCAATCATGTTTTCTGCACACGATTGAGTGTTTGTTTGATACCTTGGATTATCTTAGACTTACAAATTTTCTATAAAACTAATTGGAAATTTAATATTACAAAATATAAAATATAAAAGAAGGCCTCCTTGTGAATTATTTTAAACAAATTACTAACCATAAAACACGATGCGTAGCTTTGTAATGATTTACATATTATAGTGTTGTCGTATGCCAGTTATTTTGTTTATACTCAATTCCTTATGAATTAATATATTAGTCGTATTATCAAATTAATATAATAAATAAGATGCGTGAAACCAGTAGCGAAACGTGTGGCAAAAAACATAAACATCCGCGGCAACGTACGGCACTTCTACTAGTATTTTATAATAATAAAGGTATCGTATAGCATAGGTGTAGTATAGGTCTTGTATGTACTCTCGTGTAGGCCTCATATACACTTATATAGTATAGTATCGATGAATCGTATAACATCATATCGTATCTTATAGTCTAGCATAGTATAGGTATAATAGTAGTACAGTATAGTATATGTGTAACGTATTGTATAGTCTAGTATAATATATGTGTACTATAGGTCCTTATATGCTTGTAGGTGTAGCATAGGCATAATATTGTATAAGTGTACATAGTATCCTATAGGTATTGTGGTATGGTATGGTATTATATCGTATCGCATCATATTATACCATTACTTAAAAAGCTTTGGATTGCGAACCGAAGACACAACAGATTGGTGTAGATTGATAATGAATCCTAATCCAAATCGCAGTGTACCTATGTTGTTTAATTTGAAATTTTGATATATTGTTTGTGAAACTTGAAAATAAATTTATTGGTTAAATTTATGATTTTTTTGTATTTTATTTGTTATACTAAGTATATTTAAACACAAATAAGTTAAACAACAAAAAAAAAACAGGCATTGATACGTTACGTATAGAGCTATATGTGACATAGCAAAATACATATCACACAAACTAATACGTACCAGTCTGATACACCACGTATATATCTATACGTGGCATATTAGGACTGCGTATCATACTGGTACGTACCAATCTATCCACATATGAAACAAAAAAAAAACCACAAAAACAAACCCACACGGAACAAATATTGTATAAAACTTTGTTAAAACAGTAAATTATTAAATATTGTATAAAAAGGTTTGAAAAAAACACTCTTCTATACGATCAATATACATCTATATGTCGAGTATAACACTATACGTCTAGTATAGACTTATACGAAATGTATTTGACCAGCCTAATAAGAGACGAATAAATAGAGAGGAAAATTAGCCGTTAAAAAAAATTAAAAAAAAAATCTAGACGAGGTTTGTTTGCATGGAAATAGATTGGGAAGTGTGGAAATAGACAAATTTCTTTGAATGAAGAATTTAATTTATCTGTCGTAAGGTTGTTTGATATTTATTAACACGTAGCGTCTTGTCAATCAAATTCGTGTTTTTCTTAAATTTGGTAATTACTAGTCCTTGCGGAAACAAACAAGAAAACTAATTATTTCCCTTTTAAATTCAGTATATTTTTCTTGAACATACAAATAAGTAGTAGTTTTGACGTGTTGGTGTATTTGGAAAGCTAGAATGAGAAGATCTTTAGAAATTACGAAGCTAGTGTTGTTCAAATTGTGTCCGATGTGAAGGCGTTAGGTTATCTTTGGTTTAGGAGTAGACACAAGGAAGATAGCGTGAACTGGCAAAAATGGTGTAATTTTTCTATTGACATGATGTAATTTGGTTTAGTGTGTTTATCTCCGGCTTTGAGATTCTGCTGTACTTTTAATGAAGTTCATTTTCAAAAAAAAAAATAAAAAAATACAAATAAGTAGTCAGGACACTGGGACCCTAATATTTTCTTTTAGGTAGCGTTTGGTACGCAGGAATAAGAGGCAGAATGGAATGAAACATTACGATGGAATTATAAAAGTGTTTGGTTGGTCAAGATAATAGAAACATCCATTACCTCCATTTCATTCCCTCCAAAAACCCCCCAAATTCATTCCATCCAACCCCCCTGTTTTTTTTTTCATTTCATTCTCTCTGTCACCCTTCATCATCACTGACCACCACCACCACCCACCTCTACCACTACCACCTATAGCCACCACCACCAACCACCGCCACCAACCACCGCCACCCACCACCGACCGTTGCCACCCATCGACTACCGCCGCCACTCACCTTTACCGACCACCGCCAACGCCACCCACCGACTACCGTCATCACCAGCCACCACCACCACTACCGTCAACCACCACCCACCCCCACCACTAACCGCCACCACCTACCACCAAGCACCGATCACCACCACCGACCCTCTCCGTCACCTACCATCGCCACTCACCGACAACCACTGCCACCAACCAACCGCCCCTGCCACTCATTGTCGCCGTCTCTCCATGTCTTGACCCGCCGCCACCGACCACCACCACCGTCACCGCTACTATCACCACAAGACGTCTCCACCCACCACCACCGACCACAACCATCACCCATCGTCGTCGCCACCACTGACAACCATTACTACCACCGTCGTCGGCGCTGCCACCACCAACGACCACCAGTACCTCTTCCACCACCAACCACCGTCGTCGGCACCCGCTGCTAACAACAACATCACCACCACCGATTTTATTCTTTATCTTTTCATTCATACCAAACAATACAAATTAATGATTCATTCCATTTTCACGTTTAACCAAACAAGACCATAGAATGGTAATCATCCATTTCATTTCTTTGTCCATTTCATTACCTTCTCTATTTCATTCCTTCGTTCATTCCATTATCTCATACCAAACAGACCCTTAAACCGTTCATATATTATATGTAGAGTTATTTTTAGAAAAAAATCTATAAGTTTAATATCTAATAACATTTTTGAACCTATTAACATTCTAAAAAAGCCTAATCCTATTTTACAAACCAAAAATATTTTTAGTTTTTGCCCATCTAAACTTAATTATATGCTATTATATATGTATTATTGAAGAGTGGGTGAATAGTGAATAGTGTCATCAACCCTCTTATTGGTTGAGAGGGGTGGTGGCCTATATATATATATATATATATATATATATATATATATATATATATATATATATATATTTTACAACTTTATTAAGCAATAAATAAATATGGTTTCAAAGATAAAACATAAAGTATTTGGTGGTGGAGTGGTTTGTGGTGAGTTTTGGTTGTGAGAGGTCCCAAGGTCAAACTTAGGGGAGGCCTTTATTTTATTATTATTTTTTTTTTTTTACAAGTTTATTAAAACATTAAATACATATGGTTTCAAAGATAAAATAGAAAGTGTGTTGGTGGTAAAGTGGTTTGTGGTGAATTTTGGTTGTTGAAGGCAGGGCCGGCCCAAGGGTAAGTGAAAACAAGCTAGGGCTTTGGGCCCCCAAATTTTTAGGGCCCAATTTAAAAAAAAAAGAAGCAGATATATGTATATAATATTTAGTTGCATCAACAACAACAATAATTTGTTTGTAGTCTGGTGGTAAAGTTGGTTTCCTTTCAAGGGTTTGTTTGGGGTTCGAATCCTAGGAAGCACAAATTCAATTTTTTTTTAATAAATAGAGGCCTCAGATTTTTATTTCGCTTTAGGCCCCTAATACCGTTGAGCCGGCCCTGGTTGAAGGTCTCAAGGTTGAACATTGGGGGAAGCCTTTATTTTATTTATTTTTTTTTTTTTACAACTTTGTTAAACAATAAACACTTAACACTTATGGTTTCTACTTTGTTTACCTTTTCATTTTAACAAGTGTTTTTTGTTTTTTAAATATTAAATCAAAGTCAGTGACAAAAAACATAATTTTTTTTAAATGAGTATAGGTAGGCCGGGGCTATAACAAAAGAGCAAAGAAAGTGGTTTATTTTCTTTATCATTGTCACAATTGTCATTGTATGATTTTTTTTATGATTATTAACTTTTTTAATATATAACATGACTGAAAAATTATATCAAGATAACGGGCAGGCGGGCAACAAGCTGCGTCGCTACCCTTTTATGAATGACAAACCCATAATCTACTAAAAACGTAACATTGCCCACCCGGATCAGTGACACTACTATGAATAACTCGTTGGACCCTGATCAGAAAACAGGTAGCCTCCAGCGCCAATGATTTAACTTTTTACCAATTCGAGCAATATATTTAGGGTAAAAAAAAGCATAAAAAGGTGTCTAAAAGCGGTGAGCTTTTATTCTTAACCTTTTAAAATTAACTAATAAGTCATGACAGGAACAAAATTAAACCAAAAATTTGCCCAAAATAGTCCAAAACCTCTAGCAACGTGATCAGCCAAAGCATCAACAGATAACACAGGATCATTATAGGACATTGCCGCAGCTCCAAACTACAAAAGCTCTTAAATATGTACAATATGAGATGATATGATTTTGAATAAATGTAAAGCATGTTCTCCTTTTAAGTTACAAAAGAAAAGGCTGAAGTTACTAATTACGGAGGTTGTGTCCAGGGGGGCTAATATGGTATATACAGAGGTTATGAACCAGCAAATAAAATGCTTTAGAGCATAAGAAAAGCCCTTCAAAAAAGGACATATCTGCACAAACAGGTAAACTAATGCATCATTAAATGGAGATTATGAAGATGAAAGGCATTATTCAAAGCAAGTGAAATAACTTTGACTTTTTACAAATTTTCAAATGAATTCTGAAAACTAGGATCGCTTAAGATTTAGGTCTCCTAATTGCGAAAAAAAAAAACGAGTATTTTTGGATCTATGAAATTGAGGTACAAATTTTGGGTTGTGAATTCAAATACGATATTTCGTTTAGAAACAAAAAAAAGAACAAAATTTAAAGCCAAGATCGTGCTAACGTCAATGAAGCTTTAGAGCTAAACAACCTCAATTGTTTTCAGATGCAAGCGAATTGTTAATAATACCTTTAGTGCCAAAAAAATATCATAATTGGATTATTTTGCATAGCAAATTCAGAGATAATGACAGTTCAAATCAATTCAATTTCAAGTATTTTGGTTAAGATACATATGCTGATTTAAGAAAGAAACATACTTTATAGTTATACCTTAAATTCTTGGTTATAACCTGTAGTGCCTTTTGAGCAAGAGCTTTACTTCTAAAAATACAAATACAAAACCCTTATTTTCATTGGTATCTCTATATCTCACCAAGTTCATCTGGACAATCATGCATATACAAATTAGATACCTACTCCAAACCTGAAAAAAATAAGAAAGGAGAGTAGTTTTGCAGCAAAGGTGATCAGCAGCTTACACCCATTGTTGCAGGTTGGTATTACATGTTTGAAAACCTGTAAATTCACACATAAATGGATCATCCAACCTATAAGGGTCAACATTGGTCAAAGTAGTCACTTAATTAAATTAGTAAAAAAACAACCACAACACATAAACAAGCCTTTTCTTCATCACAAATTATACAAGAAACACATTAAATTGTACCTCCTAATCATAATCCAAAAAATGAACATGATGTAGAATGCAACAAAAAATAGCCTAATCGATAAGATACACACACATACATTCAACAAAACGATCAACAAACTAATTGACAAAAATTCAATGGACAATCACATCAAATGATAGGAATCGAGCGATAATGAAGAAGAATATGATGAATCGTTAACTTGAAAGCATTAGGAGGTAGCGTAATGGTTGTATCGCAGTTGCTTTAGGAAGGTGCGAGAGAAGCTGTATATGAACCCTAGAGGGTGTCGGTGATACCTCGATCACCAATGGATGGGGGATTCAATCTCCGGTATTTGGAAGGGTAAAGCCATATAGATGAACTGACATTCAACAGCATTCAATTGAAGGATCTGAATTGACGCTAGTGTTGGAATGTTACGTATCATTAGAGCAGATGAAAGGGGGAAGATAGAAAAGGAATGACATTTGTGGGGGTAGGGAGGGAAATCAAGGTAGTATTGTAAAATTGTTTTGAAATTGTAAAGGAGGATGATGGTGAAATGTCTATGTTACCCTTCTAAGTGTCTTAATTGTCACCAACAATCCCATAATACCCTTAAATTTCTTGCTTAAATATGTTGTACATGTCGTTTCTTAAGTTGTAAGGAAATGAAAATTACTATGTTGGCCATCACTCTTCCTTAATAAGATTATCCATACTACATTATAAAGGAGGAAGAGATGGCTAAAATAGTCATTTCATGTCAATTTTAAGATGGCATACAAAAGGTCACAAGGTAAATAACTATCTTTTTGCCAAATCATTCCCTTTATGCCCCTATGTGCAACATTTGATTACAATTGTACAAATGACAAAATGCAAGTTATCTCTATTATTATTTGCTTCACCTTTTATTTTCTCATCTTTAATGAATTCAATTTGAGATTCAATGCCTCACATTTTCCTTTTTTCATCTTCAATGATGAATTAAAATCAACATCCCTCAATTTAATCTCTAAAACCCCGCATACCATTGCCTTATCACACCATTTTCTTTATTTCTCTTGGAAGCAGTCATCGAATGATATTGTTCAACACTTGTAGTCTTGCACTATCGATTATTATGTTGGTAAGCCAACACTTGTAATCTTGTATATTCTTTATGTATGTATGTATATTTATTTATTTAGTTTTAAGCTTTTTGTTAGTTCTTATATATGTTTTTTTCATTATTTTGTCCATGTTTTCTTTTACATTCTTTTTTATTTCAATTTCTGTAAATTGTGATTTCATGTTTATCATTCAATTGAATTATTTACTTTTTAGGATCAAATATGTTTTGTTTTGAAGACATCACAGCTCATCAACCCATTATTTCCATGTACATACATATTTTAGTTTATGTTATATTTTTCTAAAGTATACTTATTTTCTTCTACGGTTATAATGTGATATTAGCTTCCAATTGTCATTTTCGTTTTACCCGCATGGTTTACAATTAGGAGAAGAAGCAAATCCCAGCTTATTGACATTTGATAGTGATGTGTGTCAAAGATTTATATTGTAATCTATCTTGTAAATGCGCATAAGCACACTCACAAGAGCTAGAAACTGTGTCTTTTAGTTAACTAATCATATGGTGCGTTGAGCTGACCTTGAGCATCGCGCCCCTGGCGCGCACCTTTGACAACTTAGATTATAATTGGCGCTCACAGTCATGCATTCATATGTCATCATTTGAGTATAAATTTGAAGTTTTGTTGATTTCACTTGAAATTTTAAAAATAAATTACAATTTTTTCTCAATTTACTTTAAATGATAACATTAGAGCTTTAATGGCAATTTTCATTTTTTATAGATCCTAAGATTATTAGGGGATGGCAAAAACAATCCGAGCCCGATGGGAAGTTTGAAATATCACGCCTATATATCGCATTGGCGTGTTCGATGGAAGTTCGGTTGGGCAAAATTGTGACTGTGTATCGCATAAGTGTGTTTTGATAAGAAGTTTGGTTGGGCCGATTCATGGGAAAAATAATCTTTTTTGTGTTAAGAAAAACATTACAAACAAAGAATAAGATTACAACTACGACTTACCTATGTAAATAAAAGAAAAAACATAAATGATCAAATAAGACATCTTACAATCAATTACATCGCAACTTGATGTGTTGCAAAACACATCTCTTTTCCTATGTATTTTGTATATTATTTAGTTAGGTTTTTAGTCGTTTCATGCCATTTTTATTATGTATTTATTTTATTATTTTATAGGTGTTCGTGGAAAATGAGCTCAAAACGAAAGAATTTTAATTGAGACACGAACACTTGAGAGCAGGTGGTCATAGACGTTGAAGCATACTTTGGTCAAGTCAAGAACACCTGAGTTAGAGCCAATATATAATAATAATAATAATAATAATAATAATAATAATAATAGTAATTAAAAAAAATATATGAAAAAAGCTTGGGCCGTAACCCAAGCCAAATAGGCAATCAATGCATAAAAGGCCTTATTTTATAATTCGAAGGGTTATTGTGGTGGAGGCTGGACAATATATTATTTTCGTAACATCATATCACAGCCGCCGAGAAGAATCGGAGAGCAGCTTTACACTGTGTTCCCGAGTTTCATTTATGAAAGAAAAGAAATGATTTGGAAGGATGATTGGAAAGAAATGTGTTCCAGAGTTTTTTAAGAGAGAAAGGGAGAGAAATGGAAGGAAAATTTTGATTCATTTCCTTCATTTTTCATCCTTCCAAATTGGAGAAATTTGGAAGGAAATGTTATTTTAAACATAAAATCCCTACTTTCCTCTTCATTTCTTTCAAACTCGGGAACGCACTAGTTAATTAAATCTTTTATTTCCACTTTCTTTCCTTTTTCCACCTTAATTTCTCTTTCTCTTCTCTTCCTTCATTTGTCAAACTCGGGAACATAGCATTAGAGCAAAAGGGGAGAGGTTAATTGAAGGCCAGGGAGGCACGGTTTCAAGACTAGAGCTACGGGTTCGACTATAATAAATTTTAGTTTTTCATATTTATTTACTTTGTGTTCATAATATTGAGACCATGATTAATTTTTATGTTGAACCTTTGTTTTTATTGTTTTTCATCACTATGAGTAACTAAATCTTGAACCACTACCTAGGTTGTAATGATACGCATGTTAATTTTATACTTTCGGTTTATGGATATTGTTGAATGGTTAATGTTTTGGTAACGATTTGGTTGGTGTTTATTATGATGTGTGTGCGTACATAAGTTTGATTTATTATCTTTTGATAGTTCCATAATCGTCTTAGTGAATGTCTTTCATGTTTGGATGATTATTGG